>CAUYSK010050337.1:0-34711 GCA_963575035.1 Avahi laniger | reverse complement strand
GACTACAGGCATGCATCACCATGCCCGGCTAATTATTTCTATATATTTTTTAGTTGACCAATTAATTTCTTTCTAATTTTAGTAGAGACGGGGTCTCGCTCTTGCTCAGGCTGGTTTCGAACTCCTGAGCTCAAACAATCCGCCCGCCTCGGCCTCCCAGAGAGCTAGGATTACAGGCGTGAGCCACCGCACCTGGCCAAGAACTCTATGTATTCTTTAACTCAATGTTCTGTCGTGAAATTCATCCCTGTTGACAAGTGTGGCTCTAACTCATTTATTTTCACTGCTGCATAGTCTTCACTGTGTGAATATGCCGCAATTTATTTATTCATTCCCTCACTGTCAAACATTTAAGTTGCCTTTTCTTTCCCTGCTGTAATAAATATATATTTTGTCTCTGTTCCCAGTTCCTAGACAAAATTCCTAAAAGCCCTCGAATCCCCGGAGTGGTAAGAGTGTGCTTTGTATGCTAGTGGATGATTGGTGGCTGGGGGGCGGGTGCTAAAAAGCTCTGGGATGGGAGCTGGTTGCCAGAGGAACCAACTGTGTCATCGGAGGGTTGAAACTTGCAGCCCCACCTCTGACCTCTGGAAGGGGAGAGGGGCTGGAGACTGAGTTATAGCAGTACCCTCTTATCTGAGGTTACGCTTTCCGCTGTTTTCAGTGGTCCAAAATTTTAAATGGAAAATTCCAGAAGTAAACAGTTCACAAGTTTTAAATTTTGAGTTGATCTGAGTAGCATGATGAAACCCCCCCAACGTCCAGCCTGGGACGTGAATCATCCCTTTGTCTAGCGTATCCACACTGTAGAAGCAACCTGCTTGTCCGTCACCTCGTAGCCTCTCAGTTATAACATCAACTGACACAGTATACACAGGGTTCAAGACTATTCACAGCTTCAGGCATCCCCTGGTGTTTCTGGAATGTATCCCCCAGGGATAAGGGGGGACTACCGTCATCCCCAATGGCCGGTGATTTCATGCCGGGCTGGTGAACACATGGAGGTGCCGGGAGGGTGGCACCCCTCGAGGGGCATGGAAGCTCTGCCGTTGCTCTCTCCCTCCTTCATACCTTACCCCATGCAGCTCTTCCATTTGCCTTTTCCTGAGTTGTATCTTTTATGATACACTAGTAAGTAAAGCACCTTCTTGAGTTCTATGAGTCATTCTAGCAAAGTATCAAACCTGGCTGGGGGGAGTTGTGGGTATCCCCAACTTGTCACCAAGTTGGCCAGAAGTGTGGGCAAACTGGGAACCCAATACCTGCGACTGGTGTCGGAAGCGGGGCAGTCTTGTGGGACGGAGCCCTTAAACCTGCGCAGTCTGTGCTAACACCGGGCAGTTAATGTCAGAACTGAACCGCAGACACCCTGCTGGTGCTCTGAGAGTTGGAGAATTGGCTGTTGGTGTGGAAAAAACACACACATTTGGTGTCAGAAGTGCCGTGCGTAACAACAGACTGTGCGTGCTTTCACTAACAATGCTGTTATGGACATTCTGCTACAAGCCTCCTTGTGAAAGTGTGAGAGTGTTTCTCAGACTACTACTTAGGAGCGGACTGACTGGACTAAAGGCACGTGCAGCTCTGCTTCTGCTGGCCTTGGACAGGTTACTTTCCAAAGTGACAGGAACAGTTCACATCCCATCAGCAGTTTGCCTTTGCCTTATATCCTAATCGCAGTCAGTATTGCCAGATTTTAAATTTTTTTCTGTCTGATGGGTACAAAATTATTTCATATTCCGCTAGAACTAATCTCTATGTATCTCCATATTCGTGTATACCCTATTGGTTTGGAACATCTTGGTCCGTGCTCTGCTCACCTGTGCTTAAGCAAAGGGACCCCCAGCTCCTGGACATGTCCTCATCACCCACCTTTCCTCCCCCACAGCTTCCTCAGGAGGAAATCTGAGCCTCGTGTATGCAGTTGTCATTACCAGGTACCTGCCATACAACCAATACGAGGCCCTCTGGGGGCTCAACAGCCATGCCCTCCAGACGCATGTCCTACAGTCAGGAGTCCCGTAGGAATGGAACGTATTAGGAAGGTGGCTAATTCTGGCTGGCAGAAAGATGTGACCAACTGAGGGTAAATTCTCATAATTCCTGATGCTCTCCCTCTGCATTTCTTTTTGCCCTCCTGCTATGGCTTCAAAGTGAACCCCACAGGGCCCGTATGCCTGGAGAGCTCCTGAAATGGGAAGCAACACCCAGGCTGCAGAGGGGCGGCTGCAGCTTAGGAGCAATGGGAAAAGAGGCTGTCAAACCCACACGGCTAACCCTGATACCGTTAAATTAAGGGGCTTGGGGCTGCTCCAAGGAGGATCTTGAGTTAAGCCTTGAAGTTGGTACAGGATTTCCTTCAGATGTCACGTCCTCTGTGAAAACGTCTCCCAACTCTCTCACTGGCAGAACTACCTGCTCCTTCCTTGTTACTCCCACAGCCCTCTGCCTGCAAGAGGCATGGCCAGACCTGACAGAGGACGTGGCTCCTCCTTTCTGACAGTCACAGGCCCCATAGCGGCTACTGGAATAAGAGGGCATTGAGAAGAGCACTCCAGGTGGAGAAGGAGTACCCACAGGGAGGGACCTCAGTGTCACCTGGGAAGAGGACAATAACAGTCTGAACTAAGTGGGAATTTTATTCTGGGAAAAGGAATAATGATGACTAATATTTACTACGGCACTTTTCCTCACTCGTGGTAAACCCTCTCTATTTGGTGTCTTCAGTCAGGTTCCCTAAAAGCAGAGCCTGAGACTGGGGTTCTCGTGCACGGAGTGGTTTACTGAGGTTTCTCCTCCGAGCCCTCCGCAGAAAGGCAGTGTGGGCGGTAGATGGGGCTGGGATACGTGAGACCTGCTCCTGCAGCCCCATCCCACGGAGAGCTCGCGGTGACTGTACCACTTAGTCTCACGTGGAGGCGAGGGGCAGCCTTTTGTGCTCCTGTGAGCCAGTCCGGGGCTGCCAGCCACATGGCAGAACAGGGTTGGGGGTGAAAAAGGGAACCAGGTGGCAGGGGTGAGTCCTAGCACACAGTCACAGAGGCTGGGGGATGGGTAGACACAGCATCCACTGTGCTTGTTTTCCAACGCCCCCTCAACCTCCCCTTTTCTACATCTTCCTCTTCCCACCCTCTAAATGTTAGAGAGCTCCAGGGCTCTCTTTAGTCTACACTGATTTCCTGGTGATCTGATCTACCCCGCTGCCTTTTTTTAAGAGACAGGGTCTTGCTTTGTTGTCCAGGCTGGAGTACGGTGGCATGATCATAGCTCACTGTAACCTCAAATTCGTGGGCTCAAGCGATCCTCCTGCCTCAGTCTCCCGAGTAGCTGGGGCTACAGGTGTGTATCACTATGCCCAGGCTAGTCTTATCTTTCAATCCAATGTTTAACCATCTAATAAACACTGATGACTTCCAAATTCTTATCTTTAATCTTTTAACTTCATATCCCACCCAGTATCTCTACTTGGCATCTCTACTTGGATGTCTGACAGGCAAGTCAACTACTCACATCCCTGACTGTTTTCTCATAATTCACTTCCCCCCATGGCTGCTCCTCCAGTGTTCACCTCAACGTTGAGGACCCATACCTGCTGTACAGAGTCCTGGGCAGCTCTCCTTGGTCTGCAGATGCCCTTCAGGCTCATCAGCTGTCTGGGCATAGACATGGTACTGCCTCCAGACTAAGACAAGGCTCCATGCAGTGCTGGGGTTCCCTCTGTGGGGGTCATTAAGCAATAAAGACATGAAAAACTCAGCCGATGCAAAAGAGATTACTCTTAGCTTGACCTTTACCACCCCAACTCTGTTTTGACAGTGGTTGAAGTATGTAGCTCCTACACGCTTTTTAGATATGAGCCTAACATTCATAAAAAATTCCCTTGCCTGACTACAAACTATAAGAGACACTCAACGAAAGGATTTGTGTTTGTAGACATTGATGCCCATATGAATATTAGCTCTTTGAGCTATTATCAAAGGATAAATGACTTTTTAAAAGTTTCCAATGAACTTTAAATTTTAGAACAGTTTTAGATTCACAGAAAAATTGTGAAGACAGTTCAGAGGCCCCATACACCCCCCATCTAGTTTCCTCTATTATGAAACTATTAACCTCTTACATTAGTATGATGTATTTGTCACAACTAATAAACCAATATGAAGATATTATCACTGACTAACGTCCATACTTTATTCAGATTTCCTCAGTTTTTACCCTATGTCCTTCTTCTGTCCTGGAATCTCATCTCTGACACCACATTATATTTAGTCGTCATGCTTTTTTAGGCTCCTCTTGACTGTGTCGGTTTCTCAGCAAGATTCAGGGGGCATTTTGTAGGATGTCCCGCAATTTGTATTTGCCCAATATTTTTCTCATGATAGACTGGGGTTACGGGTTTTGGGGCAGGAAGACCACTAAGGTGAAGTGCCCTTCACATCATGTGTCCATGGTACGTACCAGCAACATGACTTATTAGCGATGCTAACCTTGAACCTGGCTGAGGAGGTGTGTGTCTGGTTTCTTCACCATAACATTACACCCTCCTGCCCTTTCCACAGGATACTCTTTGGAAGGGGGTGACAGCGCACAGCCCACACTTAAGGGGAGGTGAATTACGCTCCACCTCCTTGAAGGTGGAGCACCTACGCAGACTGTAACTCTTCTGCCTGAGAGATTTGCCTATTCTTCCCCATTTATTTATTTTATCTGTACGGAGTCATGAATATTTATTTTATAGTTTGGGTATAGTCTAATACAATTTTATTTATTTTCTTGCTCAAATTGCTCCAGCTTTGGCCAGTGGAGTTCTTTCAGCTGAGTCTTGTGTCCCTTTGACGTATCCCCATAATTATGTGTGCCTTTGTGCTCTACATCTTACTTTCTGATAGTACAAGATGCTCCTGCTTAGTATAGTCCCACTCCAGTCCTTGAATTAGCTGTTTCTCTGTGGAGTCATAGTTCTGTTTATTGAAAAATGATATTGGAATCAAGATCTGGGCACTAGGTGTGTTCCTTGCTACTGGGGTTGGTAAATGGTTTTTGCCATAAACAAATTAACATGTTCTGTGATGAGCACAGGACATCTTGTTATACCAGAAGGTAAGGCAAATATCAAAAGACCTCTGGAACTAATTGAAGATGTTCTCACTGACCAAGGATGAGACAATTTGAGCATAAAAAAATTCATATAAGGCATGGAGGCAAGTATGCTAAAATTTATGTATGCTAAAATCCATGAGTCCATTATGGCATTAAAAAATAAAATTCTCACTCTAAAGAATGGTATAGAGCAAACCTACTAGTCTGAAAACCAGTAAACAAAGGGTAAAAACACAAATCCCACATTTATCCTACCATTACTTGCAAACAGTATCCCACAAGAACCAAACAGTTGATGAGGCAAATTTTTTCTTTGTGTAAGTATACCAGTCAATAAGGAAGGAATAATGAGATTAGGATACCATTTTGCAATTACCAGTGATGCAATGTTCCTGGCAATGACTACCAATGACTACTGAAATCACTACGTGGAAGGTTGATGTGAATGTAGCATGAGTCAAACTGACAAGCCCTAAACTCAGTGCTCAATTTTAACATCACAAAAACAATCATATATTACATACCTTCTGATGGAAGTACGTGAGATAGTCTCAAAACAATACCCCACACAAACTTGAAGTTGCTAGACTTAATCAACTAGTTCACAAAAAATACAGAAGACAAAACACACTAATCAACATCATGGGACACAGGGATGTAATTGGAAAAACCCATTTATCTTATAGACTCTCTCATGTTCTAGATTTTTCTAATGCAAGGAAAACAGAGATGTTTTAACCTATAGATTCAACCTATGATTAAAAGAGATTTGATTTATAGTTTTAACCTATAGATTAAAGGAGATTTAAAAGATCTATCAACCTAATGCAAGAATCAACCAATTTTTTCTAAAAGGCAAAAGATTTGAATAGACCCTCCACCAAAGAAGAAAAGAAGATATACAGATGGCAAATAAGCACATGAAAGAATGCTCAACATCATTAGTCACACAAAAATGCTAACTAAAATCACAATGCGATAACTTCACACCTATTAAAATGGTTAAAATTAACTTTTGAGAATGCTTAGCACTCGTATGTTCAAGTCCTGGTTTTTCTTAGTTGATCCTGTACTCCTCTAGAACAAATGAAATATAATACCTGTTCCCCTGATACACATTTCATAAGTATTAAGCCAGGTCTAACAGTGTTGTCCAGCAGAAAGGCTAAAGATTTGGATTTTACCATGTGGGTAATGAAAAGCCACTTAAGGGTGCTACTCTTTTTAAAATATGTGTACTTTAGGCCGGGCACAGTGGCTCACACCTGTAATCCTAGCACTCTGGGAGGCCAAGGCAAGAGGACTGCTTGAGGTCAGGAGATCGAGACCAGCCTGAGCAAGAGTGAGACCCCATCTCTACTACAAATAGAAAAAATTAGCCAGATGTGGTGGCATGCAACTTTAGTCCCAGTTACTTGGGAGGCTGAGGCAGGAGGCTCACATGAACCCAGAAGTTTGAGGTTGTGAGCTATAATGACACCACTGCACTCTACCTGGGGTGACAGAGGGAGGCTGTCTTAAAAACAAAAATGTATACTTTATATAGATAGCAGATAATTATGATACATATTATATAAGAACATTCTTTTTGAGGCTTACAGTTATATTTTAGTTAGTATCCATTCAATCATAAGATTCATTGGAATCTAACACTTATTAGAGCCAGGCAGTGCATCTCAAAGAGGGACAGAGGAACATATCAGAATCACAAGATTTGGGAGTGGGTGCGAGAGATGCATGAGAAACACTGGTGACCTATAAGTCTTTGTTCCAAAGGGAGCAATGCTTTCACCAGGAGACAAAACGATTTAAATGAGCTGGAAGTTAAGCCAGCAGCCCAGCTCTCTGGGCTCCTCATGCCTCTGAGTCAACAGGCAAAGAGGGGAGTTATGTGCTGGCTGGGGTGACTGATCCTGTTACCTAGGGAAAACTGGACTGCTACTCCACAATGGAGGTAAGAAAGTGTGTGCCTGGAATACCGGAGACCCCATCCTTAGAACCTTAGTATTACCACACCCTGTGATTAATGTCAATGGAAAACAGCAATAACCCAATCCAGGCAGATCTAAGAATGGCCTAGGCCCTTCAGGAATGGAGGTTTGGGTTAGCCTTATCCCATCGGATAAACAACCATGGCCAGTTGAGGTGCTTGCTAAAGGCAAAGAGAATACAGAATGGGAAGTGGCAGGTGGTTATAAATACTAGCTATGACCACAGACCACTTACAGAGATGAGGACTGCAAATGTCACAAGTACTTCCTCCCTATTTTGTTATGACTGTCTGAGTGTGCAACACTTAATCCCAACAACACAGGTGTGCTGGTCCTCTTCTAATAGGTAAGCTCCTGACACCCCTTGTGATGACTCAACTCGTGTCATCACCTTTGCATACACTAATACCTTGTTTTCAAATGATTTCACATTTCTCTATTTTGTACTTAAGCTAAACCACAAACTCATGTTAACTATCTAGAACCTCCTTGAGGAAACTGACAGGAGCCCTGCCTTGATCGCCACTCACTAAGCTTCAGCACAGCCCCTGGACAGTTTTCCTCGAGGACTGTCTCAACCACAGATAGCTCTTCAGGCCCCCTAACCCGGTACGGCTTTCAGTTAGACGAGGGACGCGGGGATGGCTTCCCAACTTTCTCAGCCATCAGTAGCAAATCGATGGGCACTGACTGCTCACCTGATAGCACAGAGGGAACAAACGCAGCCCAGAGGACCCTCTTCAATGTGGAAAGCAACTGCTAGAGGACTATTATTTTCACCAGAAAGAATTCATATAGACACAGCACAGATGAATGCTAATCACCAAAGTCAATTTTTTCCTTCAAGATAATTTTCACCGTCTAATAACAGTCACAGCAGTTAAACAGGCTCATTTCTTCTGAAAAGTTACCTGTTTTCCATGCTGGGAGGACCAGGTAACAAACCTCTCCTTAACAGACATGCCTGCTGACCACTTCCTGTTTGCCACAAGTTCCCTGGCTCGACGGCAGGCCCTTCCTTACACAGGTGGAGAAGGGGAGGGAGAGGAACGAGGAACAGTACAGCAATCTAAAGATACCGATGTTCAACTCCTCAGCCTTCCGGTACAGACTGGACGGGAGGCGACCGCCACGCGCCGGCGCCGCGCTCTGGGCGAGTTCCTGCTATCCTCGGGGGCTGGCGTGAGGAGGCAGTGCGTTAACACGGCGAACGTGGTGAGGGCAGGGCCCGCCAAACGCAGGAGCTGAGTAAGGGTTAGCTCTTGCTGTTATTCCGTGTACCTTGCTATTATACTAAGAAGAAAAAAAAAGGTGGGGGCTGGAGGTGTGTGAAAGGTATAACCTCAGCTTTAAATACAAAAATTCAACATTTATACGAAACACACTCACTGAAGGATCACTTTTCCTCGTCATTTTTATAATGAAAATTCAAAGCCGGGCCAAAACCCTGGGCTTCTTGTTCCACTGTCTCTACTGATCCCTACTTTATTCCTTCTTCTCACCACAGCAGAAACTTTTTAATCAAAGTAGAAATTTTTACTCATTATTCCGGAGGAGGTGAGCATTAGTCAGAGGCGGCATGAACAGTATCTGCTTCCTCCTCCAACCACCTCTTTCTCCGCAGGCTGTCTTCAGCTCTGCCCTCCCCTGAGTGGTGACAGACCCTCACCCGACTCACGCACCTGGGGACCCAGAACACTCACACCATGTCTCTGGGCCAAGAAGGAATAAGATCCAGGAGTGGAACAGACAGATCAAGACCATTCACACTATGCAGACCACACCTAAGACCCACCCACCCAAAGCTAAGAACAGACACCTGCTGGGTGAGGGTCAGCGCTTTTGCCCTGGCTGTGATGCCAACCTCCCAGAAGTGACAAGCACCACACTACCCAGAGCCACAGATGCCACAGTGTGCTGGCTCTCTGCCGCTGCAGCCCTTTCTCACTTGTGTCAAGTCAAAATTTGCCAGGCACCTAGGCCAATGCTTGGCCTAACACTTTCCAAGTGTCTCACAGGGAACACTTGAAACCTACACGGCAGGTTTTGTCAGAAACTATCACTCGGCACTTAATCAAGGGCTATCGAACTTTCTGCAGAATAGTCGTGATCTTTTAACACCGCAGGAGATCCTGCTAGGAAGAAAAATCTAAATAAAACACAATTTTTATTACACTGGACATTCTGGTCTGAAAGAGTATGCAACATCCTGGGGACATAATGAACCAACCATGGAAAAGGTTTTAGTAAACTGAGAGGGATGCAGCATGAGTAGAGACGGACGTTTCCATACCGGACACTAAGCAGGATTTGGTGAATGAGAGCTTTGAGAGGTAAATGTTGTCATTCTTACTTTACAAAATGGGAAAATGAGACTTAGAGGGGTTAGGTGCTTTGTCCAACATCTCACAGCCACATAGTGGTGGCACCACCATTCAAACCCAAACCCAATTCCTAAATTATTTAAAGACACCATACATACATGTGAACTCCAATGGGAAGAATTTTTTAGCTGTAAGCCTAGGTGACTAACTGCTAGATAGCGAGGTGATTAAGGCAAAAGAAAATCCCTGAACAATTAGATCCCCAAATTAAAATGCCAGTTGAACAAGGGTAATTAGAAGCATCCATGGAGATACTCACTGTATTAAAAGGGCCACAACAAGGAACAGAGATAGAGACTGCAGCTTGGGAGGGGAACAGGAGAACAAGAGGCCAAATGGGGAGTGAGCAGGGGGTGCCCCCTCCTTCAGAGCACAGCTCAGGAGCTCAGTGGGTGGGGTGGACTGCAGAGAGCTGGTCTAGCTCAGCTAGGTATAGCAAACCACTGGCAAGATTTCTCATGACTTAACATTCTGGTTATCCATCAGCTTTCCACGAATTGCTGGGGATTCATTCCCACAACTTTTCAATAATCACCTTTACTGTTCACATTAGCCATTTGAGAACAATGCCATAAATACATAAACTTGTTTTAAGTACACACAACACAAATCATTGATACGTTTATTGTGTGGTGTGAGTATCTGTTGTTATTCTCCTAACACAAGTTGGCAAAAACTCCCAAAGCCAGGATTCTGGCACAGAGATAATTTACTTTCTAACGACTTGACAGTCATTATTTATTTTCTGATGTAGCTACAAAAATAACCTGAAGACCTTACAAAAGGCATACATTTCAATATGTACACTGTGTACGTTCTAAACATGAGAAAGCAAGCAGTTCAGTTTAGTCCTTTAATATAGTATTATCTTCCTCATAACCACGTCTTTTTTTTTTTTTTTTGAGACAGAGTCTCACGTTGTTGCCCTGGCTAGAGTGATTGCCGTGGCGTCAGCCTAGCTCACAGCAACCTCAGACTCCTGGGCTCAAGCGATCCTCCTGCCTCAACCTCCCGAGTAGCTGGGACTACAGGCATGCGCCACCATGCCCAGCTAATTTTTTCTATATATTTTTAGTTGTCCAATTAATTTCTTTCTAATTTTTTAGTAGAGATGGGGTCTTGCTCTTGCTCAGGCTGGTCTCGAACTCCTGAGCTCAAACAATCCACCCGCCTCGGCCTCCCAGAGAGCTGGGATTACAGGCGTGAGCCACCGCGCCCAGCCTTAAAGTCATTATTAAAATAATATATTCAATAGGACAGTTGGAAAATAAATATAAAATTAATTGATCATTCAATAAAACTACGATAAAAATAAAGTTATAGACAACTCAAAAGACCAATTCGGGATAGTTAACACAGACTAAAAGAAGTTATTGGTAAAGTGCATGAAGAGAGCCGAGATAAAGTGATCGAAGATAAAGTAACAAAAATTTTTTCAAAGCTAGAGAGAAACAAACCTAATTTAAAAGGCTTTCCATGTGCTATGCCTTAAAGTACCTAGACACCTTATTGTGAAATATAAGAAAAAAAAAATCCTAAAATCACCTGTAAATGGCATATGATCAGACAATCATTAACTTAGCATCATAGATGAAAAAGGAGAAATACTTTCAAAGTTTTTAGGGGAAATGATTTTCAATGTACACTTACGTACTCAGATATATTTTCATTGAAATGTTAGGAATGAATGAAATATTTTAAAACCTTGAAAGAATTCAGGAAGCATATTTGACAAAAAAGTCTTAGAAAGTTAACTTAGAATATTTTCCATAAAATTAAATGAGTAAACTAACAAAGAGGAAAATGTAAAATTCAGGAAATAATAAGTATAAAAGAAGGGTGTAGGGAAGTTACAATAGATAGCTTTGTAGTTGTCTTAAAGTATAGTTTAGATCAGAAAGAAGATATATATATATATGTATGTATGTATATATATGTGTGTGTATATATATCCATAATCTCCTTATATAACTCAGTGACGATTACAGGGGAAGCACAGAGGATAAAATGTAATCAACACACTACTTTTCCCTATTCTGAACTCTAATTTACATTTGCACTATACTTTTATAATAAACTTATAGAAAAATTATGAAAGAATTTCATTTTAAGACAAAAATATAAATGCAAAGATACAGGGAGTGAACAAAGGCGAGTTAGAAGGGAAGCACACCCCAATGTCCTCATTTTACAAAGTGAATGTCAAGACGTAATGATTAAGGATGATAGAACCTAAATAGATACTGGAATTTACAGACATGATCAGTGGAGAAGGAACCGAGAATTATGATGAGATAATTATGTGGGGTGGAGGGGTTTGGATATTTGGATGGTGAGTCAAAAACCTCACCTTTTAGTATGAGATACCAATAGAGAATATGAAAATTTGATAAGTCAGAAAGTTTAAATTTTCCCCTTTTTTGTTTTAGTTTACAATTCTGAGGTATTCATCAAATGAATTAAAAGTAAAAATGTTTGTAAATTGTTGCTTCTGGATAGGGGAACTGGGTATGAGGCAGTGTTCATGTTAATATTATTGCACACTTTTTGGTACTATTTAAAATTTAAGACTTTCATGCATTATTTTGATAAAGTTAAGCAAATTAAAAGAAGTAATTATAGTATGAAAAATGCTAGGATATTAATATCTATATGAGCACCTATGTAAGTACATTCAGTGAGTGATGGTTAATTCCAATTGTTCCCTTTCTGTGTGCATTCTAATAGATCATTTAAAATGCAAGGTCATGTATTCTGGTTTTTAGCTTGGGAGAGGCTAATGCATTTGGTCATATGCATTAGGTCTAGGTATATATTTACATCTCAATCCATGAAAGTTAATAAGATTTAATGTTCATTTACCTCTCTTATGAGAATATCTCTGTTTATTTTACTGTTTATTGATGATTATTGATTATTTATCATATATTAACTCTTGTGTGTTTTTAATTTGTTGTTGGCTTTAATTTCCTTTCTAGTAATAATTTTACTCTATTTTATTTCTCTCAAAGGTTGTACACAGAAAGGATAAAATTATTTTCCTGGATATAGTTAAGGACAGATTCAAATCTTAATGCAAGGTTGTCATTCTGAATGCTATTTCAAACATACTGATTCATGTTCTGCCCAAAAGCTCCTGAGATAAAGATCTATTATTTTATTGATCCAGTATACTAATGCATTCATGTTGAGAAACTAATACAGAAGATCTCTATGTAGAGGAACCGCACAGTTGGAGTTTGTAGGTAAGATCTCCAAGTAGTACTGTTTCTCTGACTACCTAATGCAGCAATGGTTCATACCTTAGCAACTCACCTTTTAAACACTTTGTCTACGTGGGTTAATGTCTACCTCTATAGATATCATAACAATTAATTAAACTTTTTAGGAATCATGTATTTAATAATTGGTTATGAAGGGGATCATAGCTGTTAACCTTATGTCAGTGTCTTGGTAAGCTACAGATTAAAGGTGAAGTCCCTATAAAATTACTGCATCCCATCGGTTCCTCCAGGGCTTGATCTGCTTTGGTGTCTAAAACAATTACTCTACTAAGTCTTTCTTTAAATGATCTTTAATTATAGTAGCTAATTCTAAGTATTTTAAATTTAGGATACTTGTTTTTAAGATTCATTATAAGCTGGTGAAATTCTGCAAAAGAGATCTAATTTGAAATAGAGCTTATTTTGAGATTCGAGTGCATGAGAATAAAGATGTTTTAAGATAGTTGGCAGATTTGGCATCTTCACTGGTGAAATGTGTTTTTATTTCTATATAATTACAAAAATATGTAATTTATCCTTTCAAGCAGAGACTATAGCTGGAGATTGGACTGTAGCCAAAGTGTTGAAAATCTCGCAGAAGAGAGTTAAGGGTAATCCAAAAATTATACACTGGCAACTCTCACCTCTGCACCTGGAAAACGAATTTGAAAGATCTTGGAAGGTGGAACACAAATCATTTGGGTGAGCAAAATTCTTTAGGAATAAATCAGCCTGGACTTTGCAAATGTAAATCATTCCCTCTCTGCCTTGAAAGGATACTTTATGATGCTTAACAAAGAGTAAATAAAGGAGGGTTGCCAGATGTACTCAATTTAGGTTTTTCAATGCCTCTTAAAAGGGATATTTTTATCCTATCACCTGACAGTGGGAATCTGTGCCTACATTTAGAGAACGGTTAGAGAATGTACAAGAAGCTATTTTGCCATCTGGCCTATCTGTGGTCCAGCTATACCAGAGACCACAGAGTTAGCTGCTGCCCCTGGACAAAACCATTTTTTTGTTGCAGGTCAATTCCCAAGAACCTATAAATTCTTGGCAACAGAGGAAGGAGAGAGAAAGTTCTGTTCTTGATTAAAAACTGGATAGATGACAAAAAGGCTGGATTTTGCATATTATCTTGCTACTATAAGGAAAGAGTTGCCTGCTTATTGGAACATAGTCAAATACTTAATTCATTATTTAGAATAGGAGAGGGTGAGCTAATTGTGTTGAATTCCTGAGGATGAACACTGAGAGGAGATGAATAATCCTCAGAAATTCATGAAAAGACAGTAGACATACACCACACACACGTATTCTTTTTTATAGGAATATGAAATATGTTTAAAAATTCCTTCCATTTTTTAACCAATTCCTGATCTAGTTAAAGAGATGCTACACATACAATGGTAATTAGCCTTGAATTCAAAAGCTGTAGGCAAATGATTGACACAGAGCAGAAGTAAAAGCAGATTTCCAAGGGAAGAGCAAACACTCTGGATTGAGGTGGTCATTGCAGATGTCAATTGGTCTTAAAAAGGGGTCAAAAACAGGGTAAGACATTTGGCCAGGATGGAAAATGTGAGCAAAGAAGACAGAAAATTTCAAAGTGTTTTGTGCAGCATTTAATAGCCCATTTAGCTAGATAAGAAGTACTGTGACAAACCAAGTGTCACCATTGATGATTGTTGAACAGGGAAAACATCATGATCAAAGCAAAATTTGAATATATTTGTTATATATAATATATGAAGAATGGGTCACATTTATGGGTGAAAGACCAGAGATGCAAATGGTTTGCAGTTGCCCAGGTTTTGAACACTTACTCCATTGCATAGAGTCAATTTTTCTGAAGTAACGTATGTGAATATTAACTACGAATCAAATACTAATACAAATAAATCCTTTTTGAGAGGAAAGGGGAATCAAACAAGCTGAATCAATCTAAACTCCTAAGGAAAAATAAATAAGCAAGTATAGCAAGAGAACTTAAAAAGAAAAGTACAGAAGAAAAACTAGCCCTTCAAGATTTTAAAATCTCTCAATAATTAAAATAGTTTACTACGGGCAAATGCAGAAAAAAACAATCCAATGGGAAAGAACAGAAAATTCAGAAATAGATCTAGTTTATAAATTGATTAGGCAATAAATGATGTGGAGACAGGTAGATATTGTGTGATAAGAACACTAAGCAGCATTCACACATCACATCATGTATTAGGATCTATTCCAACTTGCTACAAAATAAAGGCATAAGTGTATCTGAATAAAATATAGAATTATTTTATCATCTTAAATTGGAGAAAATTTTTCTTACAGTATTTCAAATTCCAGTAGATATAATGGTTTTAAAAATGTTAAATTCAATTTCAAAACATTAAAAAAACTATATAGCAAAAAAACTCATAAGCAAAGTCAAAATAATAATAATCTAGGAAAATGTCCATGAATCATATGATAGATAAATGGCTGTATTCCTAATACATAAAGAACTCCTTCAAATAGATAAGGAAATTACTTAAACAGTTATAGAGAATTGGGCAAAACAATGAAGAGATTGTTCACAGAATAGAAAATAAAATGGCCCTTAAACATTAACAAAATATTCAATTTCATTCATAATTACAAAAACACAAACTAAAACTTCACTGATTATTTTACCTTCCTATTTGGCAAAAATTCAATGTTTCCAATTTGCTGAGCTGCAGAAACGTTAGTGGAGCTATAAGAGATCCCATCCCTAGATACAGTATTTAGCAACTTATTCAAAGTATAAATGCATGTACTCTTCAACTCACTAATTGCACTTTTGGGACATTATCCAAAAGATATACTCATTCATTTGAAATGTTGTAGGTGCAAGGGTGTTCAAGAAGCATTTTTAAAAGCAAAAATAAAAGTAATACTTTTATGTTACTATCCTCAATAAATGACAATTTTCTAAATATTTTTATTTAAAAAAAAAACTTTTCAAGTTAAAAACTGAAAGAACTATTTCTTCTTGCGAGCCAGAAGAGAGTTTTACCAAATATTTTGACCAATTCATTCACCAAATAAAATTAAACGCCATCATTTTCCCATGAAATAAAAATAAGAAAAGGAGGAAAAACATTAGTGGATATATAGAATTGTTCAAAAAAATCAAGAATCCCTGAAAGATTGATTTATGTTTGTAACCATTTTGTAGCTTTAGGAAATACTAAAATAATAATAATGATAATAAAGACTAACACCCTGTGACATTACAAAATACATTTTTCTTTCTCTCCATGCACACCTAGGTACTGTTCTTAGGCTCAGCATGTGTCTCTGTCAGTCAGACAACCCTATTCACTGTGAATCAAGTAAAATGCTTTCTTCTGCAAAAAGAAAGTGGTTTCCCCACTCTTGGGCATGCTTTTCAATTTTAAATACATGTGAAACTTATTTTTTAAAAACCGAATTTGACTCTTCATTTCAATTAATTGATAGGATATCTGTGAGGCACTTATTTTCAGACACTTGCTCTTCATTAAGAAGCAGCAGAACTTGAAAAAAATAATAAAAATTAGGAGCATTAGAGGATAAGGACAAGAAACCTCAGTGTTAAATATTCAAGTCCCACACAGACACCTTCTTCAGCTCAGCCTCCTGTCAGAGACAGTGTACGCAATGGCACAAAGAAATAGTAAGAAGCAGCAGCCCTGTTTGCAATGTTGGAGTTATTGATTACTAACAAAATAATTTATTAATACCATTTATGTCTGCTTCCGACCCTGGGAGTCAGAAACTCAACAGCTGTTATCGGAAGAATAGTGGATGCCCACCTTCTCATACAACTTTCCTACCGAAGATGTTGATGACTATATTTCTGAATAATCCTCAACTCGTCTGTCATTATATGGTCATCTTTCCACATCCAAGTTTGTTTTATTTTTTTCTTTCCTAGATTATTAGAGGCCTGGAGAACCATAGAATGGTCTTTTATAAACGTAAAGAAATAGATTGTTTACTGTGGGGCTTAAGAAATGTGTGTTAATCATTTGGGTGATCATCTTATCCTTTTTCTTTCTGTGTTCAGAAGTAATTGAGAAATAAGCATAGGAATCAGATGGGGATCAGAAAGTCAATTTTGAAAATCAATAAAGCTTGGATTGGAAAATGCAGCTCAGCTCCAAGCTGGAACCGTTCTTCTGCCCCCTCCCCATCCCTCATTCTCAATGCCCTTTTCCACCACTGAGCTCACCCTGTGATG
Source organism: Avahi laniger (assembly GCA_963575035.1). NCBI lineage: Eukaryota > Metazoa > Chordata > Mammalia > Primates > Indriidae > Avahi > Avahi laniger. The sequence continues at coordinate 17,739 of CAUYSK010050337.1, read as the reverse complement.
GAGTGGTAAACCTGTGATTAAGGAGCCCCAAAAGAGAAGAGCAACCGAGGGAACGCTATTTCACTCACCAGATAAGTGAATCCTTTTTTGGAAAAGAATAAGTCAGAGAAGCCAGGTTGGGAGTGAGAGATCCTGGATCCTGAGTCATTCTCTTGAGTGACTCAAGCCAGCAACAGAACACTATTAAAATGCAAATATGCTTTCTATTAAAAGTCAGACAGGTTTTTATTCATCAGCACTTTCTCCAAGGTAACAACATCAGATAATCTAGCTGATACAAAGAACTCCTGTCAAAACTATAATACCGGAATTGAAAATTTTAGATGGAAGAATTGAAATATATAGGGTATGTATGATGAGACACAGGAGATGCAGATCCACGTGAGGGTCACAGTTCAGGGTTGCAGGTGCCCAGGCTGCTGGTTGATGATTCTGGATTTGAGCACAGACTTCAGTTACAATTTTGCTTTTTGCTGGCCAGCCTCCCAGGATAAAGGTAGCAACATCTAACATCTATATTACACTATCATCTAGAATCAGCAAGGATATATCATTTCTCTGTTTTTTTAATTTTCTTTTGTGCTCACATTAACTATTGAGTTGCTAGTGCAAACTGAACAGGATATATGGATTTTTACCCTTACTGGCATTATGAGCAACCTCACCTACAGAAAATGTTAATAATGAAAATGAACATTAGTACACTTCTAATTGTACTAAACCTCATGTTTTAGCCATTTTCCTTGCATACTCTATTTAATATTCATAACTTTATGAGGTTTTATTAAACCATTTTACAATTACACTCTGTTTCTCTAGAGAGAGCAAAGCTCTTTCTCCTGGATGCAGTTCTTGAAACAATTGAATAACCACCCAGGAAACCAGATAAGTAAACTTATTCAAAGTTTGTTACTATTGGACATTATATTTACCAAATTTTTTCCAAACAAGTGTTATCTTTTCATTCATTTAGCTAGAACTTAGGTACTCAGCAGATAGCCCTTAGCTTAGGAGAACAGCAGGGAACAAGGTGGACTCCAGACTTCCTGTTGAGTGAGTCATCTTGTAGGTGACCATTGGTTGATTTGACACAGCTGATATGTTTCTATTTTTTTCTCAGAAAGCAAATAGCTGGCAAGAAATCATGGAGTGTTAGGAATGTAAGAACTTGAAGTCTAATAGAGGAAATGGTCTTCTTCAGGAAAGTATTATTTACTCACATTGATATTGCCAGGAAATGGCAGAAAAGAACAGTAAGGAAAGATTGCTATGGATTACTGTATAATCTGCTAAACATTCTCTGTGAATGAACTACGTTCTTGAGTGAATCACCACTGATCTTACTGAATAGTCTGAATTTCAAGGCTCTGAGCTACAATCATCTGGATGTTCCAAAAAACAGTGGGATACTGAGAAGTCATTCACTAGAAAACGAAAAACTATTAATAAAATGCACAAAAAGAAAGATCTGTACATTTATTTTTTATTAAGGGTCCAACATTGCTGAATTGATCTTTATTTGCTTTTGATAAAAAAATATATTGCAACAGATAGAATTGCTGTGGTGTTTTCAAGTTATTTATTTATTTATTTATTTAATTTTTTTTTTTTTGAGACTGAGTCGCATTGTGTTGCCTGGGCTAGAGTGCCGTGGAATCATGCTAGTTCACAGCAACCTCAAACTCCTGGGCTCAAGCAATCCTTCTGCCTCAGCCTCCCGAGTAGCTGTGCCACCATGCCTGGCTAATTTTTTCTATATATTTTTAGTTGTCCAATTAATTTCTTTCTAATTTTAGTAGAGACGGGGTCTCGCTCTTGCTCAGGCTAGTTTCGAACTCCTGACCTCGAGCGATCCTCCTGCCTCAGCCTCCCAGAGTGCGAGGATTACAGGCGTGAGCCACCGCGCCCGGCCCATATTAGTTTTCTATTGCAAAAATCCTTCCAGGGGCTATTCCAGTGAGGCCAGAGAAGTGACATTACCATATAGCTTAGAAAAACCAGGACAATGCCGACTTCAAGTTTTCAATTTCCATAAACCATCAGAACACCTGGAAAATGTCAATATTTTAACATCCAAACTACATCTTCCAGCCTGCTTTTTGTACTCTGAAATATCAGAAAAATAATATTTCACTAATACAGCTTAATCTTCTACTTCAAAATTTTAAAAACTGCATACAACTTTTTGCCTGTGATTAATCGTTTAACTATGAGACACAAAGGATGTTGAAAGTGATGTTTCTGGGCTTCAGCATATGGAAGCCCTCAGGTTTTGTGCAGTAAAGTTTCCTTTCAGTTGTTTGAAAGTAGGTTCTGTTGAAGACATTATCTTTAAATAAGAAGCATCACATTATTTGGTTCATTTTTTTGGTTTCATTTTAAGTTGCAAATCACTTTGAGATCCGGGAGAAGTTGAAATTGGCGCAGGATAACATTTTCAGTAGCCTTACCACATTTGATAGCATATCTAAAAATGTATGTAAAAATAATCCTCTGTTGAAAAGACCCAGCTCCAGGGTTAGGATTTCTACAGCAACAAAGTATTGATTTTGTGAGTTTACAGTGGAATTTACAAAACATATGCTAATTTGTTTCTCATGGGAGGCCAAATTGCCTGACAGATTCTAGAATGAAGAGGAATGGGTTCAAATCCCAACTTTGCCACTTAATGGCTCTATGACTTGGGGCAGGTTACTAAATCTCTGAGCCTTGCTTTTCTCATCTATAAAATGAGGATATTATTGTGAGAATTAAGGAGATAATACATGTAAAGCATTTAGGACTGTGTCTGGTACACATTAAATGTCAAATAAATATTAGCTATTATGATTATCTGTATTAATTTAGATACGTAATCCTACATACCTATGCTCAAAAGTGAATTCCCATTTTGTGGGATCTTTTTCCCCCCAGACCTTCAGCTGATATGGATTTTTCTCCCTTTCTCCCTCAATTTCTGTTGAATTTCTTGTTGGAATCTCACCATTAACAGCTCATTTTCCTCTTCTCACTCCACACATTCTTCCTGAGCTGTAATTATGACCATATGTTGAATGGCTTCCATATCTGAAGCTCAGTCTAAATTTTTTTCTCATACCTTCCTGTGGCCTTTTAGACATTGCCACTTATGTATCTCATAACATTTTTTTTTTTTTTTTTGAGACAGATTCTCGCTCTATTATCCAGGCTAGAGTGCCGTGGCGTCAGCCTAGCTCACAGCAACCTCAAACTCCTGGGTTCAAGCGATCCTCCTGCCTCAGCCTCCCCAGTAGCTGGGACTACAGGCATGCGCCACCATGCTTGGCTAATTTTTTCTAAATATTTTTAGTTGTCCAGCTAATTTCTTTCTATTTATAGTACAGAGAGGATGTACAGGGAGTCTCACTCTTGCTCAGGCTGGTCTCAAACTCCTGACCTCGAGCGATCCTCCCGCCTCCGCCTCCCAGAGTGCAAGGATTACAGGCGTGAGCCACCATGCCCCACCTGTCTCATAACATTTTATTCCCTAAACCTGTGTTGCCTATTTGCAGAGAGTGACACCATAATGCACACATAATTGCTCAATTTCTGGGTGTAATCCTTCAATTTCTCCCTTTTACACATGCCAAACAATCTTATCCATTGTGCCTCCAATCTATCCACTTCTCTTCCGCCACTTTGCTACAATGCTGGTTTAGCCACTGTCTTCCCTCTCAACTACTGCAGTAGCCTCCCATTCTCCAGCGTTCACTCTGGAGCTTTAGTAATATTTCCAAAATGTAGAACTGTCATGTTATCTCCCTGCTTAAAACTCTTCAATGACTCTTTTGTCCTTGGAATAAAATAAAAATCCCTTAACAATGTTTATAAGTTTATAAATCATGATCTGGCCCCTGCTTAGCCATCCAGCCTCATTTCCTGCCCTACTCTTCTTTGTACTCGAGGTTCACACTTACTGAATAAACTCGCTGTGCTGTCTCCACGGCAGAGCTTGGCACTTGCTATTCCCACCTGTAGGTTCTTCCCTTGCCCTCACCCTTTCCCTAACTTTGCCTAACTCCTCTTGATCCTTCACATCTCAGTTCAAATATCATTTCCTCTTGGAAAACTTCTGTTGATTCCCATACTTCTTATGTGCTGTTATAGGACTCGATTCTTATCTTTGTACTTTGAATCACGCTGTACTGAAATTACATGTTTATTTATCTGTATCCCTACTATAGGGAAATACAGATAAAGCTTAACAAAGATAAGGTGTGTGTAATCAATACCAATTACTCTATCAGGTATTTCCTTCTCATCTTTGGGAAATGGCATATATTTTGTGATAATCAATTCTCTTGTAGTTTCTGGGATGAGTTGGTATGTCCTAACCATTTAGATTAAAGGTGAGTGCCTGATCCAAACCTGAGCAATCATGGTATATAGGCTTTATAATAATAAAGCATAATGGATGCTGGATTCTTCCATTAATAGTAAATGAATATCTTTGTGGTTTTGTCTTTTCATCTTTAAGTATGAATAATAATAATAATAATATCTACCTTATGACAAGATGCATCTTGAAGAACGACAGTGAATGCTGGACCATGAGTCACCAAATTACCATGCAACCTAAGTTGCCCTTCGTGAATTGGATGTTGCCTGACACTCCAAGCCACAAAATTGGCCACTCACAGTAGCATTTCATCCAAAAATGGAAGTGGTATATATAAGATCAGGCTCAAGTAAGTCCTAAAGGCATAAATATGTTGCTTAAGCAAATGGCACAGGCGCCTATGACCCATGCTTCTACCACGTTGCATCTTCCCTGTCAGCCTGCATCTACGGCCTCTAGGGGAGTTCCCTATAACAAGCTGGCTGAGGAGGAAGGATTTCCGGCCTTGTTTAAAGGTGCTTCTGTATGATATGCTGACACTGACCCAAAGTGGATGGTTGTAGCACTACAGTCCCACCATGGGATGAGTTTGAAAGATAGGAATCAAGGAAAATCTTGCCAGTGGACAATATGCATATATATTGACTCAAGGGTAGCGGCTAATGGTTTGGCTGAATGGTCAAGACTTAAAAGGATCATGATTTGAAAACTTGTGACCAGGAGGTCTGAGATAGAGGTCTGTGGGGGGAGCTTTCAGAATTTGAACAGAATGTGAAGATGTTGTATAGTGAATGCTCACCAAATAGTGAATGCTCACCAAATAGTGATCTCATCAGAAGAAGATCTTAATAAGCAGGTGGATGAGATTACCTGTTCTGTGAACATCTGCTGACCTCTTTCTCCAGCCACCCCCGTCTTAGCTCTATGGAAGCCAAATGAAGTCATCCATTGGGCTATTTAGGGTCTCAGCAACATGAACTTCCAATAAACACTGCTGAATGTCCAACCTGCTGACAGCAGAGAGCAACACTGAGCGTTCATTATGGCACCATTCTCTGCGAGCACCAGCTGGCCATCCAGTGGAAGGGTGATTATAAAGGATCATTTCCACTGTGGAAGGGACAGAATTTTGTTCTCACCAGAACAGACACTTACTTCTAGATGCAGATTTGCCTTCCCTATTCATAATGCTTCTACCAAAACCACCATCCAGGGATTTAAAGAATGTATTATTCACATGGTATTTCACAGAGCATTGCTTCTGACCAGGGAATTCACAGCAAATGAAGTGTGGCAATGGGCTCATGCTCATGGAATTCATTGGTCTTGCAATATTCCCCATCGCCTTGAAGCAGCTGGCCTGATAAAATGGTGGAATGACCTTTTGCAGACATAGTTACAGTGCCAGCTGAGTGGAAACACCTTGCAGAACTGGGGCAATGTGCTCCAGGATGTAGCATATGCTTTAAATTAGTGACCAATGTATGTTGCTATTTCTCCCATAGCCATTTTTTTTCTGGATCCAGGAATCAATGAGTGGAAATGAGAGAGTTTCTTCTTACTATTACAGTTAGTGATCCACTATGAATTTTTTTTCTTACTTTAGGCTCTGCTGGTCTAGAAGTCTTATTTACCAGGGGAGGAATGTTTCCACCATGAAGCAAAGCAATGGTACCATTAACCTTGAAGTAAAGATAACCCTTGGCCACTTTGGGGTCCTCATACCAGTGAATCAACAGGAAAAGAAGGGGCTACTAAACTGGTTTTGGGATAATTGATCCTGACTATTAAGTGGAAATTGGATTTCTCTTCAGAGAGATGAACTTAGAGGCCTGTATGACCCATATATCAAGGCCAAGTGTGCTGGGTTAGACCTGTTATTGGTTAAGACTCACTAATGGCAAGGAACAGAATCCCAAATCAAACCTGCTTGAGAAAAGCAAGGAATTTACTTACAGAATTGTCTCCTGGAACTCATGGACAAGACTGCAGTTGGCCCTCAGGAATAAAGTGGAACCAGCCCTCAAATGCTGGCATAGCTCCCCACATCCCATCGGTTCTTCTCTCTGCATACCAGTTTCATTCTTTGTTCTTATTGCAGACTAATCTTCTCTGTTTCTCAGGTCATATGACTGAAAACATGGCTGTTAGTAGTCACAGCTTTGGCTTTCTGGAGACTGACCCCTTTCCTGTTCTGGTTGCAAACTTCCTGGGAAAGAATTCTGATTAGTCAAGCTTTGTCCAAATGCATGGGGGAGAAGTCACATCGTACTAAAATGTGGCTTCTGTAAAAACCTCATGGATAGAGTTGTTGGTCAGGAGGTTGGGAATGGGCGGGGAGGTGACTGTCAGAAGGTCTGCTCCCAGAAGAAGAAGGGTGCTGGGCTGATAAATTACAGAGTTCTACTACTAAGTAGATCAATTTTTCTACCTAGCAATAATGGCAAATGTAAATGAATAAATAAATAATATTTATAGCACTCTATGCTAGATATAATATACGTATATGATGTTTAGCACATACAGGGTTGTGAGGATTTAATGAGTGTGTGTATATACATACATACACACACAGACACACACACACATATATATAAAATTGTAATCTTTAAGGAAAGTTTAACTTTTATCTCCATTTTTTCAGATGAACAAACTAAGACTTAGAGAAAATTCAGTAACTAGTCTAAGTAAGTGGCTGAGCTAGAACATGAACCCAGACTTATTTGTTTCCAAGGGCTGTTTTTGTAATAGGACACATGAGTCCCTTTTCCTAGTTCTCTAGGCTCTAGGCACCTAGTCTCACCACAAATCCCAGGGTGCTAACTGGACCCCTGAAGCCCTAATTGGGTCCTGCCAGCTGCTTTTTCTGGGCTGGATTTTGCCCCTGGGCTCCATGTGTCTGACTGTGTGGGTAAAATTGATCGTGAACCTCAGTTTTCTTATATGTAAAAATGGATTGTTATAAGGATTATGGAAGCTACATGAGGGCAGATTTTTTGTCCATCATGCTCACTGCTAGTCTCCTGCATGCAAAACAGTGCCGGGCACTTAACAACTATTTGTTAAGTGAATGAATGAGACAAATTGAGGCTCACAGGGGTCTTGTTTCAGGAGTAATTGGATATTCTTGCCTTTTGACTATTAGGCTTTTGTTCGTCCCTACTTGGGTAGGCAAGTGACAGGGAGGGATGTAGAGGGGATTTTAAAGAAGCTGTTCATATGGGGAGCCAGAGAGAGAAAGAGAGGCAGAGAAGGAGATCGGGGTGTTGCGGGGAGAAACTCTGCCACAGGGAAGTTAGAGAGACTGGAGAAAGAGAAAGGAGAAGATATTGGCGGTGTTAAGATTTTTTTCTAATTTATTTATTTGACAAATAAAAATTGTATATATTTATTGTATATAACATGATGTTTAGAAATATGTACACATTGTGGAATGATTCAATCGAGCTAATTAACATATGCATTATCTCATATACCTATTTTTTATGGGGTGAACACTTAAAATCAACTCTCTTAGTGATACTCAACAATCTAAGACATTGTTATTAACTATAGTCATAGATCTCTTAAAAGATTAAGATTTACTAGAGGTCTGTAATTGTCCCTTCTGTGTCCCCATGGAGTCTGTGGTAAAATCTATATTATTCACTAACATGAAGGTGGCTTTGTCAAGTGCTGGCCTTGTGGTGGGTCCAGAGTAATGGTAAGGGGCTGAGCACATATAGGTTACAATCAAATGAGATAAGGTAAGTGACATCTCTTGCCCAGCACCTGGCTCATGGAAGCCACTCAGTAAATGTCTATTTCCCTGGGAGCCCATGACCTTGGCTGACCTCCTGTGTGTCCCTCAGCACAGGACAGGGCTCCTTGCATGCCGAGACTTCTCAGAATGTCTGTCTCCCTGTCAAGCGAGTTTTCCAAGGGCTCTGCTTGATAGCATCAAGAAACACTGAGATAGGAAGACTTTTGTGCCACTCCACTCTATGCTGAGTTCCTTAAGGCCATGTAAGGCAGGAGTATACTGCTACATTACACACACACTCACAAAAGAAAATACTCTTTAGCCTGGTTCTGAGACTCTTGGGTTAAGTACTGATGTAATTTGTTTTCAAAAAAACTGTAAGAGCCTTCTTTTGAGTTAAGCATTTGCTCAGCTGGTCTTTGCCAAAGACGGCAGGTGCTTTGTGTCATTGCCTGTTGACAATGGTCATCGTCACACATTGTACCTCAAAGGCTGAAACATTCCAGGGTAAAGTGATTATGAGGGAGGTAAGCTGCTCCAGAGATCTGTTGAGTGCCCAGTCAGGGCTGGCCCCAGGGATTCTACTCCAGGTGGTACAGAGTTGGTACGACAAAGGAAATGACAAACAGTTTGAGCCCCCACTGTTGTTGGGCACAAATGCTCTCAGAGTTGCCATAGATATTTTAATCAGGATGTCCTTTTCACTTGAATCAGAGGAATGCAATTTCTGTATTTACTTGTTTGTCCCTTCTACCAGACTGTGAGGCCCAAGAGGACAGGAACCTCTGCCTTATTCATTGTCACATGCCTGCTGCTTAGCACAAAGCCAAGCACCAAGCACACGCTTGGTGAAAGTTTGTGGGATGGAATAATGAATGCAGTGTCCTCCTTTGAGTCCTCTCTTTTTGGGCTCTTCTTTATGCCTTTTCTTTGGCATGGGTCCCTGCTCACCGCAGGTGTCTCCTGAGAGCTTATATCCCTACGTTTCCTTCTCATCCTGGAAACGGAAGTTCATTTTGAAGGCTGCTCTATTGTTTGTCCTCTTGTAATCCCAAACTGTATGGGACCGATTTGTTGTATGTTTGGCTGGTCTTCACACGGCATGTTTTTGTGATATACAACATTTCCTTTCAGATCAAGTGTGGCCAGAATGTTCAGGACAGCTAGTGTTCTAAACTTCAGCTTTCCCACTCTCTAATTGTGTAATTCAGGCAAACTATTGGATTTCACAGAACCTCAGTTTCCTCTGTTTATAAAGTGGGTATAACAAGGCGAACTTGGTTGAGATTGGACCTCATCCAAGGATCCAAAAATGTTTTTTGGATATCCCAGTAGGTAGAGACTGAAAAAGAACTGTCATTTATAATTTGTACAAAGTTTTGTGCCTCCAAAAAGAGGACATGTCTGGGAAATGACCTCCTATGGGCCTTATGCAAATGCAGAGAAAAAAGTCTTACTCTAGAATAGGGAGAGTCTGCTACTCTGGATCTAAGAACCTACAATGTTTGGCAAACTTGTGCAAAATGTTGGTATTATATATTAGGCAGAATTGATCTCTCCAAATAGTTTTATTTGGGGAATTTGTTTATTTCCTATGTGTGTATTTAGACTGCCATCTGTCTGTTTATTATTGCTTGCTCTTAAAAATTTTCTAATGGATGAGCCATTTTGCAACTAGTGAATCACGGAAACTTAGGAGCTGAGACACTGAAGATGGCTGGAAGACTGCATAACTCTGGTCGTAGACTCATGTTAGCAGAGGGAATGAGGATAAGAACTTAACTGGGCTTTCTGTGGTCAAAATGCTTGCTCTGGTATGGTTTAGATGTTAGAATTTTCCATGATCTGGACACATCAATTCTCAAGCCTCTTGGAAAAAGATCAATCCTAAGGCACGACATAAAGACTAAGGACATAGGCCTTAGATTGGAAGATGGAGAAATAACCACCTCCTTTATCTGAACCTCGAGAATCTGGGGCCTCGAGAATATTCCCTCCGTGGGGAGGCAGGCTGGCCTTTGCTCCATGTTAGCAGCAGAGAGGAACAGAGAAGTCAAACCTGAGGTCTGGGGAGTCTGAGCACAAGTACTGGGTTTTAAGTTTGTCTTTGTTGTAATTCTCATCTCTTCTCTCCAAGCCTTTAGAATGTCTTATTAAAGGTCTCAGCCTAGGCCAGGTATGGTGGCTCACGCCTGTAATCCTAGCCGAGGTGGGAGGATCACTTGAGGCCAGTAACTCGAGACCAGCCTGAGCAAGAGTGAGACCCTGTCACTACTAAAAATAGCAAAAATTAGCCAGGCATGGTGGCGCATGCCTATAGTCCCAGCTACTCAGGAGACTGAGGCAGGAGGATCACTTGAGCCCAGGAGTTTGAGGTTTCAGTGAGCTATGATGATGCCACTGCACTCTAGCCCTGAGTGACAGAGCAAGACCTGTCACAGGAAGGAAAAAAAAAAGTCTCAGCTTAGTCTGTGCTATCACAATGGGAAAATGGTGGAGGGGTCTGTACGGCCCATGCTGAGGCAGAGCAGGGGGCTTAGGAAAGTTGTAACACGAGGGAAGCAGGTGTTCAGATACAGGAGTACCCCATGTGGGGCCAGGCAGCTGCAGAGGTGGAAAGTACAGAGGAAATGGCTGAACCATGTAAGCACTTCCCAGGGGATCTGGATAAAAGCCTGGATTTCTTGAAGTCAAGTAGGGTGGTGCTCAGGCTACAGTGATTGGGGCATTAAATACAAGCATGGGTTTATAAACTGGTGAAGTCCAACATATTTGAGTTATATCAGGATACTAATATCTACTCTGCATACTATTACAGTCATCTCTCACTAAATGTAGGTACTATCCTTACTAGTGTAAGCTGAATTGATCAGTCTCTGAGATGTCTTCTTGCTCAGAACTTCTGTGAGTCTATGGGGAGTTTGAAACACTACTGGGGTCAGCCTGGCCTGGGTGTCCATCAGTTCCCCTCCCCACATTCTCCTCACTCAGCGTTCTTTTTCCCCTCAACTGGCATGGAGTGTGGGGCAATACTGGAATGTTTCAGAACATGCAGCCAGAACAATGTTGTAACTTATTAGGAGTCATTCTTAAGTAGAGAGGATCTTGCACTTCAGATAGTCAGTCACATTCTTGGAAATTATGGTTCTGAGGTCTCCCTGGTTGCAGGGGGGAAACTCCCATTTATCTTGTGACATGCTGAGAAATTATTTGAGAATTTCTTAAAATCAGAGGAGATGTTTCAGGATGAGCTCAAACAAAACCTCGATTTCAAAATAGCAAAACAATATAAATTTTTCCGGAAATTTATACACAAGCAGATCAGGCTGTGCTATAGGAAAAGGCCAAAGAGCCATGCAGCAGAGCCATGTTCTCCAAAGATGGCCACAGCAGTATCTCCCTTCCTGCATGCTCTTCCTATGATGACACTTTGATGTGTATACTCTCCTCCTCGTGAGAGATGGGATCTATGTTCCAGCTCCTTGAATCAGGGAAACCTTGTGAATTTAAGGGAAGTAATACTATGTGATTGTAATTTCTGAGCCTAGGTCATAAAGGATGATATAGTTTATGCCTGGTTCTTCTGGGGTGCTCACTCTTGGAACTTGTATTAGGTATCTATTGCTACGTAACAAGTCACTCCAAAACTTAGCAGTTTAAAACAATACATATTTATTATACGTCTCACTGTGTCTCTGAATCAGGAATTCAATCATGGCTTATTTGGGTCTTGGCTTCAATATCTTTCACAAGCCCATAATCAAGGTTCTGATTAGAGCTGGGGTCTCATCTGAAGGTTCGACTGGAGAAGGAGCTACTTCATAAGGTTGCTTATGTGGTTTTTGGCAGGAATCATTTCTTTGAGGGTTGTTGGACTGAAGCCCTCAGCTTCTCACTGGCTATTGGTGAGGGCAGCACTGAATTCCTTACCATGTGAGCTGCTTCTACATGGCAGCTTGCTTCATCAAAGTGAGAGAGAGACATACACACACACACACACACACACACACACAGAGAATCTTTTGTGACCTAATCGTGGAAGAAATATCCCTTTAATGTTGCCATATTCTATTGGTTAGAGGCAAGTTAATCAAGGGGATGGGATTACACAAGGTTGTGAATACCAGCAGGTAGGGATCGCTGGGGACCATTTCAGAGGCTCCTTACCACAGAGCTTAACCACTGTGCTATGAAAAAGCCCAGGCCATCTGTAGATGTTCCAGCATCAAATACCAGACACATGAGTGAAAGAGCCTTCAGATAATTGCAGAACTCAGCCATTCAGTAACCTTCAGCCTTGAGACTTCCCAGCTGAGGCTCTAGATGTCATGGAGCAAATACAAAATGTCCTTGTCAAGTCCTTTCAGAATTCCTGACCCATGTAATCCTTGAGAATAATAAACCGATTGTTGTTTTACACATTAGGTAGTAACTGGAATAAGCCACATATCTTGAAGCTTCATTGCTCACCTGGTCACCTGGTTTGACCACACGAAATGCCCATTGCACTTTTGCCCATGCCAACTTTCGCAACTGGATTGATATCACATTTCAGCCCAAAGGTTGCAACCTGAGAATACCTAAAGAGTCCACACAGGTTTGAAAAACCTTGAAACTTTCTGGTTGCCAAAGTTGTGCCAAAGTTGCACAACACTCTTTTTAACTTATCTTTGAAGGGCACAAGACAAATCAAGTTTCCCCAGGCTCAGTTCTGGGATTCAGCTGAGCTGCTATGGCAAAGGGCACACTCCTGAACAAGACAGGATGTTCTAAACTTTGTCATTAGTCCATTTCGAATGGGACAATCATAGTGCTTGGTCTAGCATGAACTATGCATCAAAATAATTATGTATACTTTTTGTTTATACACGTGTATTGAGGTGGAAAATTTTTTGAATTACCTTAATATCTGGTGCTAGAATCCCTGTATGAGAGGGAAGTGCCCATGTTTGAAAAAACAGTTTGATAAAGAAGCAGTAGAGGTATTAATATAACGCCTCCTCCTTCCCAAAGCCTCTTTGCATGAAATAAGGAAAAGAATTTACGTCTGATTTTGGAAAGATTGAAGAGACGGGAAAAAACAGAGAGAAGACAGAAGGAAGACAGAGGAACCAGAGGAATGTGTGAAGGCAGGGAGGGTGGGGTGAGGGTAGGTGTGGTGTGGGACCAACAGAGAAAATCATCACAGTGGGGTGGCTAACCAGGACTGGAGGGAGCAGGAATGTGCAATGAGGAACGAGGATTTTGGGGGTGTTTGTTGTACAGTGAATGAGGGAACTCCCTTCATGTGACACCTGCCCTCCAACAGCAAAATCTACTAAACTCATATAAAGTATGTTAAGAGTTTTTTTTTTTCCCATGAATGGGCTGAATTTTGTGCTTGGATTGATGTAACGTGGAACAAAGACTGTACTCAAAGAACATTATCCCTGAGAGACCAGAACAGAAGAATTTATGTGTCCTGGGTATTTACAGAAATTTTGGAGAAAGCTTTAGACTCCCATAGGCCATGGTGATGTGTATTTTCAGCAGCTGTGTCCTAACCCACACAATGCAGAGAGGTCTCAACTGACATGTGGGCTTCTTGATCATCTATGTGTGTCAGACCCAGCCTAGTTCCTGGCCTCTTTGCCCTTCCTCAATTTTCCACCATTTCTCTTCCCTTGGCCTATATATGTGACCCCCTGACTTACACCTAGGAGCCCAGCCCTGCTCCAGGTCTGTGGGTCATTCTGGAGATGCAAGAGGCATTTGACTAGGTCCAGACTGATGGCCTAGGACTCCACATTAAATCAGGCCTGCTGCTTATACTTTTCTGACTTCATGTCCCAGTCTTGAAAAGCAGAACCTGTCTTTTTCTCAAATCCTGGGGCCTTCTCTCCTTCCCCATCCTAGCATCTCTGGACTTGTAACTGGACTTCAGTTTTGGAATCTATTCCTAAATTTCTTTTCTGATATTTTGTGTATTAGTTTCTTCTTAGGGGAGAGGAACCTTGGGATCTAGCCTTAATAGGATATAAACTTGCTATTTGACCTCACAAAGTCACATTTACTCTCTGGCTCTTGGATTCCTCACTATTAAAACATTTTGATTATTAACTCAGCAGGCTTGGACACGAGTTGTGCAGGCTCTGCAGCAACATGGACGAGTCCCAGGAATCAGCAGGTCTTGGCAGAGGCTATAAAGGTGTGAATCCAGGCGGGGGCAGGGGTTGCAACTGCAAGGCCCTGTCAAATGCTAGGGTGCAGCTATGGAGCATAAAGTCGAGACAGACATGGCATCTTGGTTTTCAGTACTCCGGCGACTGGACACCCAAACTCAAACAGGGGATGGGAATTGTGGAGCAGGGTGCAGCCTTCATGTGGGAGGATGCTGGCCAGGGTAGGCAGGGACTCAGAACCACAACCAGGACCCCAGCCAAAAGGACCTGGGTTAAGGACAAGATTCAGTTTTCAGGTGGGCGTTGGAAAGACAGACTGAGAGAAACCGAGGTGAAAGTCGAGTGCAGGGACTGAATCGCTATAGCTGGCAAGTTGTGACTAGGAGAAGATGGGGGTTATTTCTAGCTTACCAGCTTTTGGGACAAAGGTAACAAGATTATTTCTGGGCAACTAGATCAGTTGGTGCAGTTGAGATTGCTTAGGTTCTCCCTTTTCTACTCAAGCCTGCTCTAGAATGGGACTAAACCTGCCTATGGAGGGGGATGGAATGCTAATACCAGATCTTTGCAGGCAAAAGTTCTAGGATTTCATGAACAGTCTCTCGGACATGTCAGGAGGGGTGAGAGAATACCCTGGTGAGGACAGGCTACAGCACTCTCCATGCTCCTCAGGGAGAATAGGCCAGGGCACATCTGGACTGGGCCCCTTTTCGTCTTGTGTGTTGGATCAGTCCTTGATCACAACACCGCACATACTTCTGGGATTCTCTCCTGCATGGCAGAGAGAAATCACAGTGCTTGACACATAGCAGCATGCTCTTAATAAATGTTGGTTACATGAATGAGAGATGAAAGTTGAATGAAACAAATAGGAAAGACTAGTAGCTGGGAGAAAGGATAGGTTAGCAATGATGCCGGAAACAGGCCTATTTCCCTCATCTGATCCTCACCACGAATGACTGAGCCTTAACCTTTCCCCTGTAATAAGAAAAATAATTCTTAAAACATATTTTCAGATTATAGATTGCCAGATCCAGGGAGATGTTCCTACCCCTGACCCAGTAATCCTACTCTTGGGATTCTATCATAAGAAAATAATTCAACAAAAACAAAAAGCCAAGGCCACAAAAGTATTTATGACAACATCATCTGAGGCAGCAGAAAAATGGAAACAGCCCACATGTCCAACAATAAGGGACAGGCTGAGTAAATTTTGGTACATCTATTCAATGGCATATGCTACAACCATTAAATGATAAGTGTGAAGATTATGTGCTGAACACAGGAAACACATGATAAATAATTTAGCAAAAAAGAAGTATCCAAAATGCTACATACATTATTAGTGCAAATGTGTTGGGTATTCTTTTTTTGTCTCAAGCACTTCCAAGTTCCTATCACTGTGGTTAAATTCCAAAAGGAAATAAAGTTACTTCATAATATTCCCACCCCCTGCTGTGATTTAAAAAGTGATGCAGCGTATTGGAATTCTGGGAAGATGGTAGGAGCGCAGCTGCATAGTTTACGAATCTTCTCGAATCACCATATAAAAGACAGAACAACTAGTTAAGAAAACTAAAAGCCTGGGGACAGCTTTTACAACAAAACTAAGGGACAAAATATAAGCACCAACAGCGACGTACTATGGGCATTGGTGTGGGAGAAACCAGCAGAAAGCAACAGGACATCTTATCAGTCTGAGGAATAGTGAGAAAACATCAGGCATGATGAAAAGCATGGAGGGTCAATCTGAGACCAGCAGCTAAAACTGGAAGGAGTTGTCCACTTCAATAACAGATGAGAACAAAGGGCTGTGGAAAGGCCTAAAGGATCTGGGTACTCTTGCCTCTTTGAACATGAACTCTTGAAACTGAGCAGCCTGTGGTGTGCCATTTAAAGACAGGGCCCCCACAAGGGAAATCCTCTTCCTTCTAGGAGAGGAGTCCGAATTGAATGAGAGAGGGACAAAAGAAACTAAAGAAAGAGAGGTTCAGATAAAAGTGGAGAAGAAGAAGAGAACTAAGACATCTCAAAAAGAAAGCTTTTAAAATATAAGCTTTTTAATATTAGAATGCAGACTGCCATTTTTGATGCTACATGAAAACGACCTAAGAGGGAGCTCTGTGAGAGTACAAAAGCTATTAATATTTGAATAAAATTAAAAACAACCCCAAAACTCACAGCAACATAAACAACAGGAAAGTATCAAGATCAAAAATTCTGTGAGGAAAATGAATAAGCAGTATTATAACATACTTGCAGACAATGAAAACATGCAGGCTAGAGAGACATGTTAAACAGATTAAAGAACAACATAACTTAGAATTAGAAAACTTGAAAATGAGATGACAGAATAAAAGAATTAGAAATGATAGGAAAAAATCATTTTAGAAATGAAGAATGAATTAGATAAAAATGTAAGGGGAAAACATAACAAATAATGCCATAAGATAAATAAGAAGAGAAAAGGAGGAATTAAAAAGCATAACCTTTTGATTTGGGAATAATTTTAGATTTATAGAAAAGTTACAAAGACAGTACAAGAATTCCTGTATAATCTTTACCTCGCTTACACTAATGTCATAACTGTGGTGCATTTGTCAAACTAAGAAATTAACATTGGTACAATGTTATTAACTAAACTACAGACACTGGATTTCACCAGTTTTGTCATTAATACCTTTTTCTCTTCCAGAATTCAAAGTTACTTGTGTTGAAAGACAACACTATACAGCCATGTGACAACGTAACATTTATAATGCTTAGCATCCAAAAACTTACTAGTTACAAGAAGCAAGAAAGTGTGATCCATAAGCAGAATAATCAGCCAGTAGAAACAGATGTGGATATTAAAGAACTAATGGAATTAGTAAGAAAAAATGTTAGAGCAGTTATTATAAATATGCTCAAGTATTTAAATAACAACATGAGCATAATGATAAAGGAAGTGATAGATATTAAAAAGAGTGAAGTGGAAATTTCAAAGTTGACAAATACAAGGCATAAAATGAAAAATTCACTGAATGGGCCTAATGACACATTGTACACTGCAGAAAAAAGCAGTGAACTTGAAAACAGAGCAATAAAAGCTATCCAAACCGAAATACAGGGGAGGCAGGGGAGGTGCAAGGAGGGAAGACTGAGTTCAGAGCCTCTGTAACCTATGGAACAATAAAAAAGAATATAATATGTGTGAAATCGGAGTCCTAAAGGGAGGAGGAAGAAGAAATAATGGTAGAAAAGGTTTTCATGTTTGATAAAAACTATAAATCCGCGGATCCAAGAAGTTCAACAAAGCCCAAGCTAGATAAAATAAACACAAAGTAAATCAAGATAAGGTGCAAATTGGTAGATAGGGTTCAGGTCTTCTTTATTCTTAATTCTTTTTTTTTTTTTTTTTTTTGAGACAGAGTCTCACTCTGTTGCCTGGGCTAGAGTGCTGTGGCGTCAGCCTAGTTCATAGCAACCTCAAACTCCTG
>CAUYSK010050334.1:0-15839 GCA_963575035.1 Avahi laniger | reverse complement strand
CTACTCGGGAGGCTGAGGCAGGAGGATCGCTTGAGCCCAGAAGTTTGAGGTTGCTGTGAGCTAGGCTGATGCCATGGCACTCTACTCAGGGCAGTAGAGTGAGACTCTGTCTCAAAAAAAAAAAAAAGAAGGTAATGAGAGATAAAATTTAATGTATGCGTTTTAGGACCACATAGAATGATGGGAGGACGGAAAAGGAAGATGAGGAGATCACAAACTTACATTTTCTTTGCCCAAACCTTTTAATTTAACCCTCACTTAAAAGGGTGTTCAGGGAGAGACTCATGCTAGAAATCCCAAATGTGGTTAACAAATCCCACAGCAGGGGCGAACTGAGGCCTGTCCCCACGCCAGGCCTGGGGAGGTAGCAGGACAGTGTTCCCTTTGCCCAGCATGGTGACAGGCCAGCAGGGACGTGGTGGTAAGGGTGGAGCTTCCAGAACTCCAGGGAAGGCAAGAGCAGAGGGAAATGTTCACAGAGCACCTGAGAGGGGGAGCGAAACTGTCCTGCCAGAACCCAGCCACCCTCGCAGTCGGGGCCAGGAGGCCTGCATGGACCTGCGACCGAGACCCCCAGGGGTGGAGCATGTCAGTGCCCACCACGAGCACACACAGCACAGCGCAGTGCACACCCATTCCCTCACCCTAAGCGCACGCGCCCACCCCTGTGGCCCGGCCGCTTGGCGAGTTTCCTGCGACTTAACCGCAACCCTAAGGACGGGGGCGGGGGCTAGAGGCAGTGGTGGGGAGCACAGGGCAGAGGCCTGATCTGTTTGAGATCGGCCTCCTGCCACCTGTGCAGTGGGGACCAAGGAGGCATTGAGACCCATCACAGAGAAGTAAAGAAAAGCAGCATGATGGCAAAGTGTGGTGGCTCTGGGAACAGGCGGCCTGAGTTTGCACTCCAGCTCCTCCACTTAGGAGCGAGGTGAGCTCGGGCAAGCCCCTTAATTTCTCTGTGCCTCAATTTCCTCATCCACAAAACGGTGTAATGTAGGAGCTGCTGGTACAGACTAAATGGGTACGAACGTGAACTATTGGGAATGACACCCGGCAAAGAGTGAGTGCCCCGCAGATGTCAGCCCTATTCCTCTTATCTGTGTGGTTGGCATTTCTTGTCCATGAGAGTTTGAGGACGAAGATCTGCACCAGCTACTCTGTGATCTCCCTTCTCTGCCGCTCTTCCCGGCCGGGCGAGTGCTGCTGCCCGGGGAGCGGGCGTCAGTGCCCACGATGCCACCCAGCTTTTTCCTGGGTCAGCTCCTCCCACTCACGCCTGGAGGAGTCTCTGCCACCCAGCCCAGAACACTGAGTCACCAGGCACCCTCTCCGCCCCTGCGAGCCCTATAAACATAAATAAATGGCCCGCCCAGGCCTGCCGCTGTCTCACACTTCATCTGGGCTCAGCTCCAAGCCTCTCCCCGGTCCTGTTCCCCAGCCTCCCTCCAGCCCAGCCTCCCGGCTCCAGGCTGCTCTGCTTGTCACCAGCCTTAAAAAGAAAATTTCCCTTAACCCTCCACAGTTAACAGCCTGTCCTTCCTTCTCTGCTCATTCAAGCCTCTTAAAGAGAAGCCCACGCTCCCGGTCTCACCTGGAGTGTCTCGGTTACCGTCTGAATTGGGCTACACCCGCCCCTCCCAGCTCCCCGAGACAGTCCCGTGTCCATCAGAACGTGGTTGTCAGCGCGTGTCTCTCCAGCCGTCTCTGCCCCGCGTGGCCCTCTAGATGACTCCCTCCTTCTCGCAGCTCGGGAGTCCACCAGCATCCACGGTCCCTTGTGTCCTCCCACCCGGGTACCGTTTCCTCTAGGACTCCATCTTTCATTCGCACCCTAAATGAAGAGTCTGTCTCTGGCCCCATCTTCTTCCCCTTTACTCGCTCTCTTGGGATAATTCAACTGTTGACGGATTCAATATTTGCTCCAAATATTTGCTAATGACGTCCGTTCTCATGTCCAACGCCCTTTTAGAGGTCACCATGTGAGTGCCCTGCAGTCACCTGAAGCTCACTTGTCAAAAATAGAACTCATGGTCTTTCCCCAAAACATGCATGTCCTCTTCTATTTGATATTTCTTTACTTGGAAGGCCGCCATCCTCCCAGCCAATGCGGGATTCACTCTTGGTTCCTTCTTCACTGACGCTATCACCAAGTCCTGCTGATTTTATTTCCAAAATATGTCTTTTCTCCATTCCTACCATCACCCTAATTTGGGCCTTAACATCTCTAGCTACTCAGTGTCTATAGCTTGGTACCCTCCTCAAAATCACCCTCTCCTCTAGAGCCAGAATGTTCTTCCTACAGCCCAGGCTGTCCTGTTCCCACTTCGCCTGGGAGAAACGTGAGCCTGGGCAGTGCCCCCATCCCCTCACTGTACCCCTCTTCCTGCTCTGTCTTCCCCAGGTGGAACGGCTCCTGTGACAGCCCCTCCACCCCACGCGCCCCACGCACCTGCCCCTTTCTCGTTTCCTTGCCTGGACTGGGGCTGCGCCCTGTGCTTGTCCAGCCCTTACCCAGACACTGCAGCTCACCCTCAGGGCCTTGGCCCAGGCCCCGCCTCCTCCAGGGCACACTGCATGGCTCCCCAGGTGCCCAGACGAAGCCCCCTCACTGTACTTTCCGCGCCGTGTTGCAGTCGCCGGTCCGTATGTCCGCTGCCCCCAGTGGACGTGGTCAGCAGCTGGTCTTCCAGACTGAGGCCCCAGCGAGACCCAGCGCAGCCAGTGTTTGCAGATAAATGAATGAAAGACCTTGTGAGGCCCCTTCCAGCTCTGAGCTGTTGACATTAGAAATTGCTAAACGTTTGAACTTGAAAGGAAGCAGGAGAGAAGTAAAGATGGAGGAAGAGTGAAGCCTGAGCAGGAATCGGCGCTGTGAGAGTCTCAGCACTGTTCTAGGCAGGTCTGGTGGACAAAGAGCTCCTCCAAGGTGGTCCGTGGGCAAGTCAGACCTTGCTCAGAGGTGGAAACACTGAGCTGAAAACCGGGTTCACCTACTGACCCTCCCGTACAACATTAGGAAACAGGTTTCCATTCTCTTGGCTTCTATTTCCCACATAGAAAATGAAGGTAGCATTTCCATTTTGTGATTTATTTATTGAGCAAGTACTTCGCATACGGATGTGGCTCCATATCTCACACTGCAAATGGCAATTCAGTTCCAATGTGTCAAAAAGCAAAACACAAGAAGCATGCAAAAAAAAGAAGAAAACAGAACTGCATATTTATTGTAGCAGTGGAGCAAAAATAAATTTCTGGCTGTTGAAAATTGAGCCTGTCATCAGACAAAATAGATCAGTTCAAATAAGTAAATCTTGGTACAAGAAAACATATATTTAAAAGAAAACAATATAATGGGAAAAATAAGTCGCCAATATAACTGCAAACAACTTACTGCCAAAATAATTAAAATTGGTAGAAATGCAGAATGCACAGGTCCAGATGCCCAGGAAGCGAGCAAAAGACAGTCCAAGTGGTCTGCTCAGGGGCCATTGTCACAGCCCCAGGGAGCCATGGTGGGGCAGGAGAGAGCCCCAGCCTCAGCATGAGTCACAGTCCACACATCCAACTTGCTTTATGAGCCTGCATCTATCCCTTCATATGTAAAAATGGATATAATTATACCTACTCTGCAGGATTCTTACGAGGACAAATTAGAAGGCCTGTCACCGTAGTGAGCATTCAAGAAATGGGATTACCATTATCATGAGAGGGAAAGATGCACAGCATCACTGGCAATTAAAGATGTGGAAACAGTGACAATTTAAAGGTAACATGATTAGCTATTAAAGCAGGAAAAGATATTCAAGCTCACAAAAAGACTCAAACGAATATATTAATGGCTATTTTATCTACACAAACACTGGAAAGAGCCCAGATGTCCATTAGCGGATAAACACACTGTGGCACGTTCATGCACTGGAATATTTCCTGGCAATAAAAAGAATGACCCGCTGATACATGCAGTGACACGGATGAATTGTAAAATCATCATGCTGAATAAAGGAAGCTTTACACGAAAGATTTCATATGGTGTCATTCCATTTGCATGAAATTCTGGAGCAGAAAAAACTAATCTATGGTAGAAAAAATCAAAATAGTGATTGTCCCAGATGGGGCCAGAGACCGGGGATCTTCAGGGGCAACAGGAACATTCTCTGTCTTGCTGGGGGTGTGCGTGCATTTGCCCAAACTCAGCGAAGGTGTCCTCGAGACATGGGCACTTCATTAGATGTGAATTTGCCTCTAAAGCAAAAAGGAGAAAACATATTGAACTCTAGTTAATGATGCAGTGTTTGGGGGAGGTGTTCCTCTTCTGCAATTTACTTTGAAATATATGAAAAGTAAGAGGAGTTACTGGATGGTAGACAGGTGGGTATGTGATAAAGCAAAGAAGGTGAAATAGTAAGGGTAGAATGTAGGTGGTGAGTGTTCGTTATAAAATTAGTTCAACTTTTCTGCATGTTTGAAATTTCTCAAAATAAAATATTAGGACAAAAAAAGAATTAATGTGTGTAGGACACAGGTGGAAAGGGAAACTCATGCTCTGCGGCTGCACTGAAAATACCGTACTGACCTTGCTGCGGAACGAACATTCAGGCCACGTGTATGTGTTTTGACCCAGTAATTCCCCTTTGGATGATACCCCCCAAAACTGTAGCGTGGGGCGCTCCGGGAAGACCGGTGCAGGGCTGAGGTGAAAGAAGTGACGAGAAGCGGAAACTGAGCAAGAACGAGCTACAGAGACGCCGGAAGGCTGAGAAGAAGGTGGCGGAGAAGGAGGCCCGGTGAGAAGCGGCTAAGCGGGGCCGCGCGGCCTGCGACCCGCCACTGCCCACCGTGCGGGCGCCCGGGGGGAGCCGGACCAAACGACACCGCAGATCCGCAGTCCAGCCGTCACCAGCAAAGGCCAGCAGAAGACCGGAACCCACACAAGTTCCAGTGACATCTCACTCACTCGCTTCATCCGAGAGCGTCACCTGCAGCCTGGGACCATGCGACTGATGCGGCCTAAAGCGGCAGGTAGATCCTGGGGGGATGCTCCTCCTCCGTGACCTTTGAGAAGAAGGGGTCAAGTCGCAGGTCAGGGCCAATCCCAGGAATCAGAAGAAGAATGTGTTTGAGTCGATAACAAATGGCTGCGGGAGACATAATTGGAGTTCAGGAGAATCCCGGGAAACCCAGGAGGGCGAGGCGCCCTCACCCGCCACGAGGCCACACTGCTGTCTTCCCCCTGCACAAGTTACCTCGTCTTCACTTCCGCCTTGAGGATACAGGGTGTCGTCAGAGATACTGGGACTTGAGCCTGAACGACTTCGTGAGCAGAAATGTACCCTCTGCTCCAAGATCATCAGGTGTACAAGAAGTTTCTCGATGCGCTGGGATTCCTAGAGGTTGAAGCTCCCATGACGAATGTCAGTCCCGGGGGCGCTGGGGCCAAGCCTTTCGTCACTTATCACAGCAGCGGGGCACGAACTTACGAGAACTGCTCATAATAACTCCTGCATAAGGTGCTGGTAGTTGGTGGCACGGACCAGGTTTGTGAAGTTGGACTCTGGTTCTGGAATGAAGGGATTTATTTGACTCACAATCCCGAGTTCACCACCTGTGAGGTCTACGTGGCCTACGCAGGCCATCGTGATGTCACGGAAATCACGGAGGAGATGGTTTCCGGGGCGGTGAAGCACATTACACCCATCACCCAGGTGGCCAGGAGGGCCATGCCTAGGGTGGTAACTTCGCCCACCCTCCTGGAGAATCAACATGGTGGGCAGGCTTCAGACAGCCCTGCGGTGCAGCTGCCAGGAACCAACCTCCTCAAAACTAAAGAACCTCGCAAGATTCTTGCTGATATCTGTGTGGCAAAAGCTATTGGATGCCCTCCACCTCGGAGCACAGCTAGACCGCGGCATCGGCCTGTCGGGGGATTCCTGGAAGTGGCGTGCATGATCTACTTTCATCTGTGATCACCTTCTAACAGCCCACCTCTAGAGAGGGTCCGACTGAGTGCTCTGAGCTGTTTGTCCTGAAGACGGAAGCGTGCAGTGCCTACACTTAGCTGGGTGTTTCCTTGCGACAGCAGCTGCTTTTTGAAGAACAGGCCAAGGCCAAGGCCGCTGGTGATGATGAGGCCATGTTCACGGATTAAAACTTCTGGAATACAGAAGTCCCCCCACAGCTGGCTGGAGCATGGGTGCTGACCATATCCCCATGTTTCTCACAGACTCCAATAACTCCTATTTCCCGCCATGAAACCCCAAGACAAGGAGAACGTAGCAACCACTGACACAGTGGAAAGCACAAGAGTTGGCACTTCTGTCTAGAAAATAATAATTGCAAATCGTGTAACTCAGGCATCTTTGCATTTCTGCACAAGACCAAGGTCTGCAAGGGAATTCTTGTGTGCTGTCTGACTGTCATCAGCCGCCAGAAGTGAGAAGAATTATGAATTCCTTTTTACTCCTTGTTACCAAATAAACCATGTCTCCTCTCTTTACCTTTGGAATGTCAACTTTTTCCCCAGACTGCTGCCCTAATGAATGTTTAGGATTCTACCATCTAATTCGTTCAGCAAATTTATATCAATGTCTGCTCTGTGCCAGGCATTGTTCTAAGGGACTGAGGACACATCAGTGAACAAAAACCAAGTGCCTGCTTTCACAAAACTTACATTCTTTTATTTATCTAAGATAGCATAAAATTAATATCACGGGTTCTCTGGAAATACCACAATAACCTGGAAAGAGTCACTATTTCATTGTGTCCTCACCAATACTGCATATAGTAATTTTTAAAATGTAATCAGCTTGCAAAAAAAAAAAGAGTATTTGGGAGTAGCATTTCATCAATAATGAAGTCAAATTTTTTTTGTTTTTGGTTTTTATGATTCTATTTATTTGAAGCTGTAAACATATACAGAGGTAATTGGCTATTTAAATAACTTCTATAATTTGTTTAACTTTTTAAGTTCTTTACTCATTTTTCTTACAGAGAGTTAATATTTTATTGATTATTATGAGCTCTTTACATATTGAAGATATTAACTCCTTAAAACATACACATATATAGTAGAAGAAAAGGTAGAAAGAAGATCAAAGAATATCAGTGGGAGAAAAGACAGCAACTTCAATGTGCTCATTAGCTTCACACTTAGGGTTTGTAAGATTTTATTGATGCATAACAGATGTACATAGTTTTGAGGTACATGTAATAATTAAATACATTCATATAATTTGTAAGGATCAAATCAGTGTACTTGGGATATCCATCACCTTAAATATTTGTCTTTTCTTTATGCTACATTCATTCAAATTATTCTCTTCTAGCTATTTTGAAATGTACAATAGATTATTGCAAACTGTAATCACCCTACTGATCTACCTAACACTAGGTCTTGTTT
The DNA here is from genome assembly GCA_963575035.1 of Avahi laniger. Classification (NCBI taxonomy): domain Eukaryota; kingdom Metazoa; phylum Chordata; class Mammalia; order Primates; family Indriidae; genus Avahi; species Avahi laniger. The sequence continues at coordinate 8,443 of CAUYSK010050334.1, read as the reverse complement.
CTTCTATCAAAAAAGACCATATATTTGTATCCATTAATCAATTTCTCTTGGTCCTCCCCTCCCCACCACTCTCTTGGCCTCTGCTAAACACTAATCTGCTGTCTATCTTCATGACGTCCAATTTTTTTAGCTCCCACATATAGTGAGAACATGTGATATTTGTCTTTCTGTGCTTGGCTTATTTCATTCAACATAATGACCTCCAGTTCCATCCATGTTGCTGCAAATGACAGGATTTCGTTCTTTTTTGTGGCTGAATAATATTCCATTATGTATATATACCACGTTTTCCATTAAAGTGAAAAATCCATTCAACTTAGGTTGATTCCACATTGTGGCTACTGTGAATAGTGCTGCAATAAAAATGGGAGTGCAGGTATCTTTTTGATATATTGTTTCCTTTCTTTTGGATATATACCTAGTAGTGGAATTGCTGGTAATTCTATTTTTAGTTTTTTGAGAAACTGCCATACTGTTTTCCATGGTGGCTCTACTAATTTACATTCCCACCAACAGTGTACGTGGGTTTCCCTTTCTCCACATCTTCCCAGCATCTGTTATTGGCTGTCTTTTTGATAAAAGCTATTTTAACTGGGGTGAGATGATATCTCACTATTGTTTTGATTTGCATTTCTCTGATGATTAGTGATGTTGAACATTTTTCATACACCTATTGGCCATTTGTATGTCTTCTTTTGAGAAAAATCTATTCAGATCTTTTGCCTGTTTTTAATCAGATTATTTATTTTATTGCTAGTGAGTTGTTTGAACTCCTTATATATTCTGGTTATTAATCCCTGTCAGATGGGGAGTTTGCAAATATTTTCTTCCATTCAGTGGATTTTCTCTTCACTTTGTTAATTGTTTCCTTTGCTGTGCAAAAGCTCTTTAGCTTGATGAAATACCGTTTGTCTATTTTTGCTTTTGTTGCCTGTGCTTTTGGGGTCTTACATAAAAAATCTTTGCCCAGACCAATGTTCTAGGGTGTTTCCCCAGTGTTTTCTTCTAGTAGTTTCATAGTTTCAGTTCTTGGACACACTTAGGGTTTTTTAATGCAGTTCCCAACTGGTGACTCAGGGATCCAGGCTCTGTTATCTCATCTCCAGTGTGTGACCTCCTTGGTCACAATGGAGGGAGAAGAAAGACACAGGTGGTCACTCAGGGGGATAATGACCAGGCCTGTAAGTGACATGCTTTACTTCCATTTATATTCTATTGGCAGAACCCAGTCAAATTGTCCTAATTTAACTGCAAAAAAATAAAATAAAATAAAATAAAAGCCCAATCTTGTTTGCAAAAGAAGAAAAAAAGGATCTTATCCCACTCTTAGCCCAGACCCCGATGTAATGCATCTCACCTCGGCTGGTGCTGACCAAACCATGAAGTCTCACAATATATTTAGAGAAAGCCATCGGTACAAGTAAAATGTAAATGTTCTGTGATTAAGACCTGAAACCAGGGAGGTCAGTCTAAACAACTCGTCCCAGATACCAAGCTGTGTGTCCCCAGCCTCTAAGGAATGAAGACAGATGTGTGCTTAGGCAGCACGGGACAGCTTGCTCCAGATAATCACACAACATTCTTCTAGAGTGTTAGGGCTGGCAAGGGGTCTTCAAAACCCCTTCATTCTACTCCCTCATTTTACCAATGAAAAGAAACTACGAATCAGTTTGCACGACTTTCCTACGTTCGCACACGGAAATCGCAGCAGCGCATCAGGACTGAAACCCACATCTGTGGACCCTTGAGCCAATTTTCCCTCCAGTCTCAGATCTGTTTGTGAAGAGTGTTTGTATCTTATGCATCTTTCAGATACGTTCCTTTCTCTACACCAGCCAGAGAGGTAGGCCTAGAACATGGGCCAGTATGCACTGGTGACATGGATAAATATTTGTAAAATAATCGAATGCGGCTCAGACATGCAATAAAACTTACTAAAACTCATCAAGTTAAAACTGAGTCCCTTTGAGATGCATGAGTTTACGGAGATGTACCAGAAGGATCATTTGTGGAAAAGCTGCATCCAATGGAGAAGCAGAGCAGGCCGCCTCGGCCTCTGCCTTTTGCCCACAGGTCAGCCGAGACGGACAGAGTCGAGTCAGGCACGTCTCAAGCAGGTCGCCCGGCCTCCTTCACCGGGAGACAGTTACCGTTTATCGGCGGTTGATGACCTGTGCCCTGCAGGCACTTGGTGCTCATCTGATGCCCTGGACAATCCCCCCAGGTAAAAGTCGTTATCCTCATTTGACAAATAAAGAGGACGAGGCGCAGAGACAGTAAGTGACCTGCCAAAGGTCGTTCACCTAATAAACGACCAATCCAGGGCTTGGATCGAGTGTGTCCGATGTCACAGCTTTCCCCTTTTCCACTCTGCCAAGCTGCATTTGAAGAATCCAAATGATTTTGGCCAAATTAGCGTCATTCCTAAGGAGCCAGATGATGTCTGTCATCCTGAAATGACACAGCAGATGGTAAAAGATGGAATGGTTACATTTTCCTGGCTCTCCAGGTGAGATCTCTGGCAGCAGCTCCCCGCTTTGTAGATTGGGGGCCATCCTAGGCTGCTGTGGGAAGAGGAAGGCAATCCCTGCTGGCTGACTCATGGGTGGCAGGAGTCCATAGTCACTTTCCAAGTCAAGCGGTGCCAACCTGAGGCCTGGGCCCAAGCTGAACGCTTCTCACCTGAATCTTCTGCCAGCTCAGCAAAAAGAAACTGGGAGAGAAGAGAGGAAGAGGTTGGCCGCCCAGCACTCCTCTCCCCGAGAGCTTCTTTCTGTTGGTAGCAGCCTCTCTCCACCCTCGCTCCAGCCTGACACCAGAAAGACACACACCCATCCTCCGCACACGCAGGAGCCCACACGCATGTGCGCACACACGCTGCGCTGCTCCTCCCGGGCCTACCTTGCAGTTGAGAAACCTGAGCCCAAGCAGATTCATGGTTTACTCTCTGTCCTCCACAACGACCCTGCAGAGGCCACATTTGGCTCCTAGAAAACAATCATATAAAAACGAACGATAAGTGAAAACACACGTCCACATAAAAACCTGTACGTGAATGTTCACAGCAGCACGATCCGTGATAGCCCCGAAGTGGAAACGACCCGAGTGCCCATCAAATGATGAATGCACCAAAAAACATGGTCTCTCCATGCAGCGGAGTATGATTCGGCCTTGAAAAGAAACGAAGACCTGACACGGGCTGCACCACGGATGAACCTTGAGAATATTCTGCCAACGGGAGAAGCCAGACACAGCAGGCCTCGTATGACTCACTTACGTGACGTACCCAGAACAGGCGAATCCACGGAGACGGAAAGTTGATTAGCAGTTGCGTAGTGAGGGGTACAGGGTGTTGCTGCTCCAGGGTGTGAGCTTTCTTTTTGGGGTGATGAAAATATTTTAAAACTAATTGTGGTAATGGTTGCACAATTCTAAATACAGCAAGAACCATTAAATTGCACATTTTAAGTGGATTAATTGTACAGTATGTGAATTATATCTCAGTCAAGCTATTACCCAAATAAGTAAGCAAATTATAAAGTTCCCTAGACTCTCTGAGGAGATTGCACAGCTGCCTGGAGTCTCTCCAGCACGTTTCACTTTAAGAAGCTTCGGGAAACATGAGAAGCTAAAACGCAAGAAACCGGCTATCTCAGGCAATCATGCTGAGTGAGCCCCAGTGAAAACCCACAGAAAGCCCATCTCACGGAACACACCGAACATAAGGCCTGCCCAGCATGGGTGACAGGACCCACGACCACGGTCCCAAACAGCCCTGGGCTCCAGCCTGACTCTGCTACCTCCCCGCTGTGAAACGGGAGCAGGTCCCCTGAGACAGAGCCTCCCCTGTAAGATGGAGGTGGTAATAATAGGGTTGTGGTGTGACTTAAATTAACACTTGCACGTGGTATGCATTCGAAAAGGTGGTTGTTACTATGATAATCATGACACCACCCAAAGGGAGGACCTAGATAGTTAAAACTTGGCGGACAAGAGGGCAGCGCCTGTGTGTTATCGTTTCGGCATTCCACACATCCACAGAGGAGGGTTTTCAAGGGCACACCCCGAAGTGAGCAGGCCCTGTCTCCTCTTGCATAAAAGCCCAGAGCAGCAGAGTCCAGATGGCAAATTTGCACAAGACATCAGACAGTGTGTTACGACAATGCGTAATGCCAGTCTATCATTTACACGGCTTTGCCTAACAGAGTCCCCCCATTGGCTCATGTTCTAAATGGCCACCAAGTGTGCACTGCTACTAAACGCAAGGTGCTGGGCTGGATTCTGCACGGGCCTCAAACGGCAAAGCTGAGTTCTTACTCTCAGGGAACTCAAAGCAATTCCCTGACATAGGCAGAGCTGTTATCAGCATGTCCATTTTACAGATGAAAAAACTGAGGCCCAGAGAAGCTAAAGGCCATGTTCAAGATCTTGTGGCTATTATAGTTGCTGACAGTGTTGAAATTCAGGCCTCAGGGGCCCTGACCTCTGGCTCATGTCGTCTTCCTCTGGCTGTGGCTTCTCTCTCTGAGACATCAGAATGTGGGCTTAAGACTGTCCATGGCACCAACTGCCCCACAAATAACCGAATAGTGAGGGTGACAGACAGAGACAGACGCCTTGTCAGGGCCTGCTGCGTACTTCGCAGGGCCCAGTGCAAAGTGGAAATGCAGGCACCTGGTTCACGTATCATGGAGAATCTCAAAATGGCAACAGCAGAACTTCAGAATGAGCCCAGGGTCTTTCTACGTGCAGGTCCCTGTGTGACTGTGACCACACAGGTCACACAGCCCTGAAGCCAGCCTGTCACACAGACGCCTAGCACAGAGCAGATGTATCTCTGAGCAACTCCACTGTCCGGCTGCATCAAGAAGTGTGTTCTCCTGGCCAGGGCGTGAGCTTCCCTGACCCAGCATCCCAGCACCCGCGCCGTGCACGTGCATCTCCTGGGCAGCTGGCCCAGCAGCCGTCAGCATTTCCGACTGCAGATTCGCAGGCTCTTGGCTGACACTGCAGCCGCCTTCTTTGCCTGAGAAACAGTCTCCCTCGCCAAGGTTCAACTGCAGTGACACATAGATCCGTTAACACTCCCTCCAGCCTCCGGGGAGTGGAAATATCTACTTACAGCTGAAGGGCTCTTTGGCGAGGGTGTCAGCGCTCCGTTTTTCTTTAAAATTTTCTTATGTTTTCCCCCCAGTTTGCAGTGCCTGGAGCTGTCTTGCAGAAAACAACCCACTTCACCGACACCTAGCTGACCTTTCTTTCCATCCATCATGCAAGCCTTACTTTTTCTGACTAACAGGTACACAGGAACTGCAGACAAGCCAGACGCTAATAGAATCTCATGCAGAAGAATGATTATTTGGTATTAATTAGACATCAGGGGCAGACAGAAGTGAGTCTTGGGTCTTCTGCAAAAGCAGTGAATTAGCTGCGAGAGTTAAGCAGGTCACATTCTCTCTGTCACGGCTTGAACTGTCTTCTAAAAAAGGCGTGTTGATTCGAGTGGCGCCTCAGTGGGACCCTGGCGAGCCTCTTCTCCAAGGTGCTGGACACGTTCGACTCAACGATCCCATAGGTAGTCAGGATGTTCGCAGGCTCCCCTCCTCCACACGGAGTGATAAGGGACCCCCTCTGTAGCGGAGATAACCCAGCAAATAAGCGGAGTCCCGCATCTAGAATGGAAAATACCTTCACCCTGGAACAGACGCAGGAAAGTGGGATACGGCATTGCTGCTTGTCCTCCTCTGGGTTAAGGGTGGCCTCCAGAAGCAGGGTTAAGTTAAGCCCCTAAGAAATAGCTTGTGGGAGACCAATCCTAACACCCCGAGGTAAGTATGGCAATATAAGCACGCGCATAGAAAGCAGAGGAAAGTAGCATGTCAGCGGAGCGGGTCAGGTGCTAACCGCTGTGCATGAGTTTGCCTATCTCAGGTCCCCACCCCAGCTGGAAGCAGAAAAGTGGGAGGGACCCTATGAAGTACCTCTAACAGCTCACACCTCGTGGAAATTGTCAGAAGTGAAACCTCGAGTCCATCATACCAGAGTAAAGAGTGTCCCGTGGAAGAAGAGGACCCGAGCCCCCCTGGAGGGGCCGGCCTTTAGGCAATCTAAAATATTTGTTTAAGGAAAAGGAAAAAATGAAAATGTTGATATCTTCACTAACTTGTCTTTGCTTATTCGTTCTGTCTACAGGATGGAGAGGTAACTCCTGAGTGAGGACCCCCCGGCTGCTGCCTCTTGTCAACCCGTCCTGCTGCTGCGCCGTGTTGTAGCGGCAGGCCTCAAAAATGTGAGAAGTTATTACGAAAACGCTGTTTCAAGACTCATTCCTGCCTACGGAGTAAAAAGCTTGTACTTTGTAAACCTGGCCCTAATAGAAAAATCTGTACTCTGCAAGCAATGACCTTGTAACTGATTGTGTGAGCCCCTCAGCTGTCTGTAGTAAAATTTACTGTACTTGCCTCACCCAGGAAAGAATGCTCCCTGCCTTAGCTGATGCCATCTGCTTCTGTAACCTCGCTTGCGCAAAGATTGTAACCAGTCCCGAGGCCAAGCAGGTGGTCTGAGACAGGTCCCAGACCCCGTGGCTATGGAATGCATGATGTAATTATTTTTGTTCCACTATGTCGTGTCTAATGTCACGTAGCCCCCCTCCAAATTAGTATAAAGCCTTCTCACCTTTTCGGCTCTGGACTGCTCTCTGTGCTGCTGCCTCTCAGCGGTGCAAAGGGGAGTCGCTGGCCAGCTAATAAAGACTCACAATTTGGCTCAGTTCGGTCTCTCAGCGGTCACTTCTCGCACTCCGTACCATAACAGTGCGGGATTTCTCAGATCACCTGCAGGGTGCAACTAATCACTCTGCACTCAGAGCTCCCGTGTCTCTTTCTAGCCCAGCCCTGTATCAGACATCGTGTGCAAGGCGACAGTCCATTCGGCCTCGCCAATCCTCACGTTGTAGTTATTGCTTGTAACCTTTTTCACCTGGTAATCTGTTGTAAATATCCTGCCAAAGCTTTCCAATGACATACACAAATATAAACCTTCCACCTGAGACATCGCCCCAAATCAGCAGGAAATAGCTCCATGACTACGTCGCCCCTCCTCCCACAGATATGGAAGGGAAATATTGACAGTGGGGAATACGTAACAGAGGGAATGGCCTGGAAAAACGGCAGAAATACTTTCTGTCTCTTTAAAACATCCTCCACTCCTTTTTGAGAACTAAAACCTGCACCCCTGCCTCAGGCCGGTGGTCGGGAGGGCAGGGTGAGTCTTTTGTTCTTTGTGCTACAGGAGTTGGCTCAGCCCCAGCTGGGTGGAGGTCTCTGGGTAAAGGTCACTGGGTGGAGGTCGCAGAATTGTCTTCAGCAGAGGTAGGAGGACTAGAATCATCAACTGTAGTTGAACAGAAATTGCCCAAGCTGAGAGCCCGTCCTTTTCAAGCTCTGTATTTCTGCTTATTATTAGGACAGTGGCATTTTTCAGACAGTAGTCTGCATCCTCCTCCTTTGCCGACAAAGTAATAAACATCTCTTTCTTTTTCCTCAAAAATATAAAATAAAATACAACAAAATAAAATAAAATTGAATTCCTATCTCCCCAGACCTCAGAATGTGACTTTATTTGAAAATATGAGTTTGTTGCAGATGTAATTAAATTAAGATGAGGTCATGCTGGAGAAGCGTGGGCCCTTACTCCAGTATGACTTGTGTCCCTTCGAGAAGAGGAGAAGAGGCACAGAGACAGGAGAGCCGGGTGACAACAGAGGAGAGGTCAGGTGATGTGTCCACAGGCCAAGGAACATCAAGATTGCCAGCAAAGCGCCATCAGTCAGGAGAGGGGCCGGGAGTAGAGTGTTCCTCACAGCCATCACAAGGAACCAACCCTGCCAACACCCTGATTTTGAACTTTCAGCCTCCAGAACTGTGAGAGAATAAATTTCTGGTGTTTCGAGCTATGCAGTCTGCGGCACTTTGTTATAGCAGCCCCAGGAAACTAATACGCGCTCTTTATCTGAAACATAATAGAGCTGTTGGGCTGGGTGGTCTTTGGGGTCCCTTCCACCTCTGCATTTCTGTCATGCTGACCCCAGTCACATCCCCACCCCATCCCCAGAAGTCACACTCTCACTCCAGTCAAACTGACCCAGTTCTTCCTGTTGTTCCTTCATTCCAGGGGATTCCTAGACCCCAGCAATCTGGGCCGCCATCCTCTGAAAGCTCCCTCGTTTGTCACTTGCCTCTTCCACAGTCTTGCACACCTGCTTTGTGTCGGGCCCTGCTCTGGGAAGTGGGACACGATGGTGAGCAAATGCAGACTGGGTTCTTGGCCTCACGAAGGGTGAATTCTAGTGGGAGACTGGCCTTGGACACGCAATCTCACCATGGTAGCCACCCGCCAGGAGGGGCCCCAGTGAGTCTCGCATCCTGATGCCCACACCTCA
>CAUYSK010050330.1:0-45667 GCA_963575035.1 Avahi laniger | reverse complement strand
TGTTGCCCTGGCTAGAGTGAGTGCCGTGGCGTCAGCCTAGCTCACAGCAACCTCAGACTCCTGGGCTCAAGCAATCCTACTGTCTCAGCCTCCCAAGTAGCTGGGACTACAGGCATGCGACACCATGCCCAGCTAATTTTTTCTATATATTTTTAGCTGTCCAATGAATTTCTTTCTATTTTTGGTAGAGACGGGGTCTCTCTCTTGCTCAGGCTGGTCTCGAACTCCTGAGCTCAAACAATCCGCCTGCCTGGGCCTCCCAGAGTGCTAGGATTACAGGCGTGAGCCACCACGTCCGGCCTACCATCATTTTTTAAATGCACCATTATGTCAAGTATTCTATTGAGTTCCCCATTTTCCCGAAGATCTCCCTGCCAAAGTTCTTCATATTCCTGCTTCAAGATGGACCAGGAATCAAATTGTTCTCTAAACAGACTTCTAATTAATCCTCCAGTTGTTTTTTTTTTAATTCTCTGACTCTTCTGCTCCTTGGTGCCTGGAGTTTCTGAGCCCAGAGGTGCTGCAGGGCCAGCCACCTTTTTTATCCCTTCTGCAATCTACAGTAGCTTGGTGGGCACAGTAAGCTATGGTTTCTTCTGACCTGCTTTGCTCTGTCAAACATCACTCTGCAAGAATTTGAGATTCCTCACCCTGATAGCTCATATCCCAGTGCTTCTCAACTAGGGGTAAATTTGTTCCCTAGAGAACATTTAGTATATCTGCAGACAGGTTTTGGTTGCCACAACTGGGCATGGGGGATGGGGGTTTGCTGTTGGCATCTAGTGGATAGAGACCAGAGACACTGCTAAGCATTCTGCCATGCACAGGCCAGCTCCCACAACAAGAATTATTTACCATTTAGCAGTCTCTCAAGATAGAGAAGAAGTCAACATACATTTTCAAATTGGCATCTTTATATCACTGAATCTCTCGGAGAGTGTTTCTTCACTCATAAAATGAGATTGGTACTTAGAACTATTATTAGAATTATTGGGACCATATGAGATGATGTATGAACAGGGTCCAAAGCATAAAAATTTTTCAAAACTAGTCAGAAGTTATCATTACATAACAAATTTTTTCATAGTTTGGCAGATTAAAAAATGCTACTTTGTTTAAATTTACATTTTTTTGTACTGGTGAGGCTGAAATATTTTCATAAGTTTATTTTGCAAGTTGTGTTCATTCTGCTGTGATTTAAGTCCTTTGTTAACATTTAGTGACATTCTATGTTTATTATTACTCACGTGCCCTGGCCCCACTGCCACATGACTGCAAAATAAAGGCACATTTACTTTAATACTGAAATTATCACTCTGAATTACTACATCACAAATTAATAAGAAATTCTTATTTTCCCAGGATTGCTCTTCCTGGGAAATGTGATTCCCCTGAGTTATTCAAATACTTGCCCTCGGCACTTGCTGCCCCCTGCTGGGAGAGCAGGACCTTGCAGCACCTCACATCAAGGTGCTGCCCTCTGGCTATTTGGGGACCTCTCCACACTCTCTCCTGATGGCCCCACCGGCTGGTCTGTTACGTCTCCCATGCCATCTTTTCGCCCCTGGTGGTGGTCACAGGATAACCATGCCAAATCCCTGCAGGCCTGCAGAGATGGAGCCCAGCTGGGTACCTCTCTCTGACTCTCGCAGAACCCTCTTGTTTTCACTTTCTGGTGCAGGATTGGCCGACTCTCCCAGGTGGAGACGGATGCTCAAGACAGAACGAAGACCTCAGTACTCAAGTCAATTAGGACTGTCCCATATTGAAACCGCCACATTCCCAGTGATTCAGCTTTTTAGTGATATATGTAGGCTTAGTTGTTTTATATATAACATATATTGAGTATTTACTATGTGCAAAATATAACACTCAGTACTTTACATGAATTATTTCATAGTTATTCCTCATTAAAAAATTAGGAGTTACACACATTGTTATTATACTTACCACTGTATAGATGAGGCTTTGACTGAGGTAGGCAATTTGCCAAAAGACACAGAACCACAAATCAAATTTAGTACTGTGAGTTCACAATGCTTGCATTTTGCACAAGTAAGGTACTGTTTTTTTTTCAATTTGCACATATTGTGCCCACTTCCTCCAAGACATACTCGGGAGAGTAGGCTGCATCTAGGTCCAGACTCTCTCCTGAAGGTTTACCCTCAAGAGCCACCGTAGGTAACTCCTTCACTCCGGCCACAATCAGAGCCACCATGTCCATCAACACATTTCAAGCCGGGGAACAGAAATTAGAACTTGAAGCATCTCTCCCGCCCAGCACATGGACTGGGTTGGGCTTCCCCAGGCCAGGTGTTCCCCAGGATGCTGGGAAGAACACAAGGTGAGGCTCCCAGCACCAGGGCATGGTCAGGAAGTATAAACTAGACATAAATCAGACAAGAGCCACAGTGCATCTGCCAGTATAAACAAGGTTCCCATGTGAGGGACCTTCTGGTCTTGGGTTGGATAACCAGGCGTTAGGCCATCTGCCAGATAAAAGAAGTATCCCATGAAAGGCACACGGTAAACACGCATGTCCCGCTCCCCGTCATTTTCCATGGGGGCAGGGTTGTTAGCCACTCTGGTACCTGAACTCCTATTTAGCTGGAGGCTCTCAAAACACACTGTCCCTGGGGAAGGAGCAGGGAATGCACAAGCTCAGTGGACTTCATCTCCGTCTTTGTTTGCTGTTGTAGCATCTTTAGTGTGGCAGGCCTGCAATGAATATAGTACCTAAATCAGAAAAGAAAAACAAAAGAAGCCAAGAACATTCCAGTAGGACCAGTACATTTCTCCCTGCTCTCCAATGGCACCTCTTGACATCCCATCTTCCCGGTTCCTGGGACACCAATCGCCCATCTGTTCCCAACTCCTTCATTGATACTGTTAGGAGAGTGAGTTAGGAAAACAATCTGCCTGATTTTTATATCTGCTACTAAATGGAAAGCTCAGCTGAGGCTTTCAAATATGGATCAGGCTATCATCTGACCTCACTGACCTTGCACTGGAAGCCCTGGGTGGAAGTGGGAAAATTTGGCAAAAGGTAAAGTAATTTCAAGGCCTGTAAGACCATTGGTTGAAGGTGGAGGCTCCAGAACCAGTGTGAATCCTGGCCATATTTACCAGCTCCAGCCTGGATCTGGGCAAGTTCTTTAACGGCCTGTCACAGAGGGATGTTAATCACACGTATCCCACAGGGGTGTTGTGAGGCTTGAATGCAGCAATGCATGCAGAGTGCTTGGAATGGTACCTGGCAAGCAAATGCAGACTACTGTTATTTATTCCTGCATTCCCAGGGGCTGGCACAGCGCCGGGCCCCAGGAGGTGCAATGCATCCTTGTCGGTAATGTCACCATTATTTGCATGGCTTGAGTCACGTTTTGTGAAGTCCCTTGAAGATCTTCACTGGGCCCCTGTCTGCCCTCACAGAAAAGCACAGAATCCCAAATAGGTGATCAAGACCTATTTCCACCTTCCAGTTTAAGTTTTGGCTCATCAGAGAAAATGCTTCATAAGTTTCAGACTTATCTAATAATAGAAAGGTCTTAATGTGATTATTAGAATCCCTATCCTCGCGTCTAAATTCACAACTTCATTTGGCCTTGCATCTTTTTCCCTCTTAAAAGTCAAAACCTGAAACCTGAGGGACAAGGTGTTTGGAAGAGACTTCCTCCAAAGTGAGAGAACACGATCAAATCAGCCGGGTACCTGCAGAATAGTTGAGTTAGTGGGAATGAGAAAGTTATTCCAACACATGGGCACTGGGAACCTTGCTTAATTCAGAAGTCAGTTGCAACTGGCCTTGATTTAGTTGTATTTCTATTTTATTCAGACATGGGAGTAAACTAATGTTCTGTATTTGATTTATAATTATTATTCTAAGGCAGTGTTACAAACTCTTACTGTAGAAGGGTGATCTTTTTGACCCATTGAGGGTGGTTTAACATTTATAAACACGGAAAGAGGTCTAGCTAATTGAAAGATGCTATAGACAGCGACAACATCTATCACAACTTTCTTCCCCCTTGACTCCGGGTCTGAGGTCTGGTACATAATAAGCTCTCGGTGCATTTTATCCTTGACTTACTCGTTCTGTCTGGTCCATGTGTAGCTTTTGCTAAGATCTGAAAGCAGAAACATGGAGGAGATCCTGAAGGACCAAGCGACAGCAGCAGGCCAGTCTGGCAGAAAGGCCATGCTATTAGGACTGACGGAGACTCACTGTGGCTCCACGTGGTGTGGGGGGTCCTTCAGAGAGATTGCTGGGCCATCTTCTATGTCTCAGTCACACAAATCTTAATCCTTGTCTTAGATCACTTCAGCTGCTATAACAAAATACCATCAATTCGATGGCTTGTAAACAATAGAAATTTATGGCTCACAGCTCTGGAGGCTGGAAAGTCCAAGACAAGGCACCAGTAGACTCAGCATCTGGGTGAGGGCCTGAGTCCTCAAGGACAGTGCCTTCTAGCTGTGTCCTCACATGGTGGAGGGGCAAACAAGCTCCCTGAGGCCTCTTTTATAAGGACACTAATTCCATCCCATTCATGAAAGTGGAGCTCTCGGGACCGAATCACCTGCCAAAGGTCCCACCTCTTAATGCCACCATATTAGGATTATGTTTCAACATGTGAACTTTGGGGGGACACAAGCTTTCAGACCATAGCAATCCTAAAGACTAAAGTATTGAGTCCACATCTTACCTTACTCACAGGCACTGAGATTCTGAAATCAGAGATTGTTGTTAAGCCCCTTTCATCAGCTGTGCCATTCTACACCTTGCTGAAAGTAGGTGCTTAATAAGGAAACACTCATTGATTATCTTAAGGGATGGGTGAAAGAGTTAGTGCCTTAAGGAAAGGAGAAGCAGGAACTCACTGCCCCCTTCCCTGGCCCCACAGCTGTGTGTACCTGTGCTTGCGCCTGCCGACCCATCTGCCCTGGCTCCTGAACAGTGCCCAGTTCTTGACTGAGATTCCCACGTGTCAGAGACCTCAGCACTGTTTGCCTTCTGAGCAAGGTGTCACAGAGTTATTCACCTTCTCAGACCCATCTCAGAAGCCGATGTTGGCTCCTGTGTTCTTCCCCTATGTTCTCTGCAGTCTTCTTGGCCGCATGGCAGCAGCCTGGGGGTCCACTCCCCCTGCTCCACACTGACGAAGAAGTCTCTCCCTACACCTGCCCACCTCCTTTCTCTCCATTGCATGGAAGCTCAGAAAATAGGACCGGTCTGCAGACTTGGAGCCTGGTTCTCAGGTCTGACTGGTTATGCCTCCTGGTTCCTTGATCCCCATCCAGAAGCAAAGCATAGGCGGTGGGACTTGTGCCCCATTCTACTGTTGCCATTGGGCCTGGACACTTGTCTGGTTGCCCATGCTCATACCTCTGGATGTCACCTGCCCATCTACCTGACTCTGGGGGATGACACCTGCAGCATCTCTGGTCCAGCTACCCATTCTTCCTGATGGAAACCCTCAGTCCATTTACTGATCATGCCTGAACATGCCCCACCCTCTAGGTGTCGTGACTTCCCTATTTACTTGCTCACTTGTCCCTATACAACCCTCCTCTATGGCCAGGCCATTTTCCATACTCTGGTCAGGTCCTCTGTCCCATCATCCTCTAGTCATACTTCCTGACCAGGCCTCAAGTTCTGCTGTAGATGACAGTTTAGTGAAAAAGTTCTGAGGGGCCCAAAGTAACCAGGCCCAGAGAGTATGGATTAATGTATTAAACTGTGAATTCCAGATTAGGTTTGAAGGGACTGAGTTTTTGTTCATCTTTGTAACCTGAGTCCTTTTTGCATTCACTGAATAAATTAATATTTATTTGATGAATGGTTGTACAAGCAAATAAACAGAAAACCTGAGGAGCTCACCCCAGGAAGACCACTGGTCTCTCCTTGGCCCTCTCCAGAGAGATTGTTTTTTTAACAATGGTGGCTATTTCTTAAGAGTCTGCATTTTGTGAATGCCCAATAAATGGTGCTAGAGAGGATATGATTTTCAAGTTACAAATGGCAGAATGTGAATTTACAAATATCATATTTCCCTAATTCTAAGATGCACACTTTAAAGTCTAAAATCAGATGAATCATATGGTCAGTTGCATACTATTGTTTAATACAGTTCAATTGGCAGTATTCTTTCTTCTTTGTGGTAATTTTTTTAAATGGTGCATCTTATAATTAAAGGAGTCTTCTCTTTGATGAAATATGGTATATCGGTTGATGTAATCCAAATCAAAGACCATCAACAGGATAGAACAAATAGGAGTGACTTTAACAAGATGGAATTTTGTGGTGATAAACAATATGGTCCTGCACTTAAGTTCAAAAAATCAATTGCACAAGTAAAAGATGAAGACAACTTGGCTTAAATTCAGTTCCTGTCACAGTGGCAGGAATAGGTTTGAGCAGACTGTTAGCGAAGAGTCAATAGCAAAGTCCTTGACCAAAAAGCTAATGCAATTATAGGCTGTGCTAATAGAAATATAGTGTCCCCAAACAGGCAGAAATATCTCATTGTAATTTTCTTTTATCAGATTGAGTCCAAAGTATTTTATTGTCCCATTTTAAGAGGCACATTTACAAATCGGAGCATATACTTTTATTGAAATTCTGCTTTGGAGTTAAGACCTAGATCTACAAAGAGAGGTGACTTTATAAGAAACAGTTTGAGTAAATGTGGTGTTGAATTTATCACAAGAAAATTGTCGGATGCATTCTTATCTGGGAGAAGCCAGGGGAAATTTTTCTTTCATTTCCAGGCCCAGGGATAGCTGTGTTCCTGTTTGCTCTTATGGGGACTGAACTGTACAACTGTCCAGGTTTCCTTTTTTGCCTTGGCTGCCAGTAAGTTCAAAAGGCAAATTCAGAGCCTACACCCAGCCAAGTTTAGAGATCTGAATGGCCTACGTTTATGCACGGCACTTACCTTGTGTCAGTATTTCCTGCATTTATTTTCCCTTCGCTAATATTTCCTCCATGACTTTTATAATCCTGCTGTATCATTTACGCTTTTGCAAACTCCTTCAAGGCTCTTTTGGAATACAGTGGGATATGAATGAATAAAAACCCAGATAACTATGTGAGAAATGGATGCATCATCAGAGGAGGGCAGCTGGGAAGATGAGGGATGAGGAAATGGTTCTCAAGAGCTATGGCTAAAGGAAATGGAACTATCTGGAAAGCAGAAGACTCAATAGGAAAAGTGAGAAGTTCTACAATTGTTTACAGATCATTTGTCCTGGAAAGAGATTGAATATATTCTCTGTGACTCTAAGATAGTAAAGTCAGTGAAAGTTAGAAACAGATAGTTCTTTTTCTTGATATAGAAGA
Organism: Avahi laniger; assembly: GCA_963575035.1. Lineage (NCBI taxonomy): Eukaryota > Metazoa > Chordata > Mammalia > Primates > Indriidae > Avahi > Avahi laniger. The sequence goes on along the minus strand of CAUYSK010050330.1, from coordinate 38,325 downwards.
AAAACTTGCTAAAATTTCAAGCTTCCTAAAAGGAGAATGGCTGCTCTCTGAGGCACTACACTCCCTGTTTTCGGAAGTTCCTAAGCTGAGGCCGGATGGCCACCTGTTGAGGATGTGAACATGGGATTCCAGAAGGATCTCAGAGGTCCCGCCTGCCTGTGAGTCAGCATTCTGTGAAATGGAAACTGGGATGAGGGAAGAAGACACCTGCTGAGGGAAAGGGCTTTGGCCAAGAACCTTGCCTGGTAGGACCGGATTCGGGAGGCAAAGGCCTCTAGGGAAAGAGAGGCCACTTCCTAGGGAGGGCTGTCCTCCTGCCCCTGGGGACATTCTTCCAAGCACAGCCCCCACACTGAGAGGAGCACAAAGAGCAATCTGGAACACAAATATTAACACTGGGAAGCACAGGCCTCCAACCAACCTCCGCTGTCTGCACGCCTCTCAAACAGGGGACAAGAATGTGACACTTCTCCATTCCCCAGGGGTCTTTTATGTTCCTTTCCTCAGTTCAAATTCCATCCTTCACTCTGATTAGCCAACAATTACCTCATTGTCTCCTCACTTGCTTAAAAAAATCACATCTGCCCTTCCCACTCCCTTCCCTCCTTCCCCAACTCCTCTTGCTCCGAAATGACAGCCTTTCCCTCGCTGTGCATTCCTGCCCTCAAGTTCACAGTAACCCATCGTCTCCGACCTGCTGTCCCAGGGCTTCCAGCCTTCTCTCCTGGCGTCATTAGCCATGCAGATTTATGCAGCGCTTCTCCCAGGCTTCTACCATCTTCCCTGCTATGCTAATAGTCAATGTTTTCCTTTCTCTCAACTCTGCTTTTAGCAGATCTTATTCCAAACTGCCTCAGGCCAGCTCTTGGCTTGGTGGGGGCTGCTGGGTGTGGCAACGACAGGACACTCCTGTGGACAGATGGAGCTGGTGGAGGGGACAGGAAAGCAGCCCCCACCCTGGGGCTCAGCTGCTGAGTGATTTAGGCAAGAGTAGGAGGGGAAGAATAAGGCAGCTCCACCAGCCCAGGCTAAAAACGGACCTGGCCTCCTCCGAATGTTCCAGAGATTAGGGCCTCTTCCTCCCTTCTCCACTCCTGTCACCTCTCCAGACAGCCACACTGCAAATCATGCAGCCACTGCGCTGCTGCTCTCCCCATCATACGACCCAGGATGTTCATCTTAATTTGATCTTGACAGACACAAAGAAGAGGAGGAGGAGGGAGCCCACAGTGTGATCTGTTCTTCCCTCTTCGCCCAATTCTAAGGGTGGCCAGGGCCCCACCAGCAAGATCTATAGCTTTGGAATAATTTACAGCTTGAGACCTCAGAAGGTTGGAACTCAGCCAAGGCCATAACTTTGTTCCAAGTGCTGTTGGATAGTTTATGGTGAAGGGCAGATGGGACTTCCTGGCCCTGGGCCTGCCCCCTCATTACAGAGTGCCCTGTCTGCTGTTCGGCTCAGAGTTCACCCATGGGCTGTCACATGGGGCTGAACCACAAATGGTACGCAGACTTGGTTCCTCTCACTTGGCTCCTGAGTCCTGTGTCCCCACACACCCAGGTCCTCACATGCCTTTGTCCTCACACACCCAGGTCCTTGCAACACCCTTGTCCTTATGTGGACCTGTTAGGCTCAAACACAGAGAACAGAGGATCACAGAGTAGGCACATCAATCCATACCAAAGGTGGGCCATCAGGAAGGGGTGAGGGTTCTTCCTTAGCTCCCTCCCATTTTGTCTACCGGGAAATGGTATGCAACTGACCTTCAAGAGCAGCCTTGTGAAAAAAAAGGACCACAAAATAATAATGCACACAGATGGCTCAGTGCTATACCAGACAGAGACAGTAGGCACAGTGGTGAGAATACAGGCCAGAATCTCAGCTCTGCCACTTACTCACTGGGGGACTTTAAGTAAGTTACTTTTTGCTTGGTGTTTCTGTTCAAATGAAAATTCGTTCAACAAATAGTCACAAATATTTACTGAGAGCCTTCTGTGTGCCAGGTCCATAAACTGGATAACTTATAAATAATGGAAATCTATTTCTCATAGTTCAGGAGGCTGGGAAGTGCAAGGTAAAGTGCCAGCAGATCTAGTGTCTGGTAAGGGCCCGTTCTCTGCTTCATAGATGGCACCTAAAGCTGCATTCTCACATGGCAGAAAGGCAAAGGAATGAACTCACTCCCTCAAGCCCTTTTCTAAGGGCACTAATCCCATCCGTGAGGGTGGAGCCCTCAAGAACTTATCACCTCCTAAAGGTCCCATGTCTTAATACTATTGTGCTGAGGATTAAGATTCAACATGAATTTTGGAGGGATGTAAACATTCAAGCCATAGCAAATGTCAGTGTACAAAAATCATTTGCTTTCTATATTTCAGCAATACAATTAGAAAATGAGTTTTAAAAGAATATCCATTAAATAATATCAAAATATACAAGCTACATACAGAAAAGTGGAATATATTTTTGAGAGAAATCAAATATATAAGTAATTGGAGTGTGGTTATATAATATTTATAGATAGGAAGACTTGACGGTGTAAAAATGTATATGTTCTTCAAACATCTATAAATTCAATTCAACTCCAGTAAAAATTCCAAGTGTATGCTGGGAATTTTTTGGTGGAATTTGACAAACTCATTTGAAAAATTTATATAAGAATGCAAAAGCCCAAGCATAACCTAGAATTTTTCGAAAAAGAACAAAGTAGGAGGACTTGCTCTCTTTGAAATCAAGATTTATTATAATGCTACAGCAGTCAAAACATTGTGATATTGGTGTAAGAATAGACCAATAGGCCAGTGGAATAAAAGAGTCCAGGAACAGACTCATATGTATATGAGCATTGGATATGATAGAGGTAGAAACTCCAGGTTAATCAACTTTGCATCTAAATGTCAAATATAAGTAATAAATCTTCTAGAAATTAATGGAGGATAATATCTTCATGATCTTAAAGTAATAAAATATTTTGAAAATGGTACACAAAAAACACTAACTGCAAAGGAAAAGATTGATAAATTAGACTGCACTAAAATTAAGAATTTCTACTTATTAAAAGATGCCATTAAAAGAGCAAAAAAGACAAGCCACACAGTGGGAAAAGACATCTGTAACACAAATAATTGTCAAAGGACACAAATTCAGAATTTAAATGACTACAGATCAGTAAAAAAAAGGCAGTAGAAAAAGGTACAAAGGAATAAACACTTTCAAAAAAGAAGATGCGCAAATGGCTAAAAACATACGAAAAAGATGTTTTCTCAGACTGGATAGATGTCTTCCGTTTGCTGCTCTGGATACATCAAACACGTCCTGCCTGCGTGGAGTTCCTGAGGAGTTCAGAGAAAGGAGAGTGAGGTCAAGGTATTTACCTGCTGGTTCCCTTTCTGAGAGCAGTTGCCTTGGACTAGCTCTATTTTGAAGGTCAGTGCTCCTTGGAGAACATGGCCTACTCCATGGGACTCTGTCTCCACCTTCTTGGCCTAAGGGTAGTAACAGAGTCACTGCTGCTAGCCCTGAGTTTTTGTGTTATCTGCAGTTTTTCTCTTCACCAGCTCACACACGCTTCACAGACACACAATTTTTCTAAACTGAATATACCAGTGTACCGTCTTATTCCTGTTGGGCCTCTGGCTGATACATTGCTCAAGCTCATTAATGAAAAGTGAAATACAAATTAAAACCACCACAAAGTATCGCTTAACACTCACCAGAATGGCTAAAGTAAAAAAGACAGATAAAACTGAGTGTTGGCCAGGGTATGGAAAAACAGGGACTCTCACACACTGCTGGTAAAGTACAAATTGGCATAACTACTCTGGAAAACAGATTGACTTTATCTAGAAATCTGAACATGAGCCCAGGAATCTCACTCCTACATCCATATCCTAGAGCACCATTCTCAAACTTAAGCTGTGATTAGCATACCCAGAAGGCCCGCTGAAACACGGATTGTGGGCTCCCTCTCCCAGCTGATGTGGTAGCGGAGGTTTCGCATTTCTAGTAAGTTCCCAGATGATCTGACACCCGACTAATTTTGAGAACTTGAGAGCCTAGAAAAGTTCTTGCACGTGTGCATCAGGAGGAAGTCCATAGCACCATGGTCTTAATAATTTTTAAAAAGTAGAAATAATTCCAGTGTTCATCAACTGTAAATCAGACAAATAAATTATGGCGTAGGGAAGACTCGTCAGCACTATGCAGGAATGCAACACAGCAAGAAATGTCAACATGGATGGATCATGAGACAAAACCAAGAAAATGGCTTTTAGGAATACATAGGTGTTAAAGTTATCAAGACAAGCAAGAGATTAATAATCACAAAATTATCGTACTGGTTATCTCCATTGGAAAGGAAGGAGAAGTGATTGGAAGATATGCAGGGTACCTGATCTTACCATCGATGCTCTATTCTCACTGGTAAATGATTATGCAGATGTTTGCTCTATAGTTATTCTTTGAAGTGAATGTATCTATCCTTGGACCAGGCTCTGAGGAACATTGCCCTGGAGCCTCCAAATAAATCCATCAAAAGCTAAAAATTCCACACCAATACTTTCCCCACATCTGGTTCACTCATTTTTGGAAAGCAAATGGGACATAAATAGTCTAAGCTACCCCTCCAGCTTGGAAAGAAGGCTCAGGGGCCTGGTCCTTCCACCGTCTTCCTGAGCAGCTGCTGGGCAAAGAACACACATTCACACCTTCACAAGGACAAGTCTTAATAGATAAATAGTGTGTGTCGTCTAAATCCATGTTTAGGAAAGAAACGTTTTTCTACCAGAAACATATAGCAGAGATGTGATTTTTCCCACACAAAAAAATGAAACGTATTTTTCATTGTTATGCACTGTAGTTTAGCTCCCAAGAGCCAGGCTCTCAAACCTGTCATTCTGGAAAGGAGTCATTGTTTTATATTTGCATAACCAAAGCGTTTTTTTTTTTCCAGAACAGTGAAACAGTCTCCCTCCAAGTTAACCCAAGGCAGAAACTGCTTCCAGCCTTCAAATGAAACTGATAGTTGTTACTTCTGTATAGAAGTCTCTGATTTTTCCTTTCCTCTTCACTCCCTCCCTTTTCTTCCGTTAAATCAGTAGTAACTTCCTTCTTCACTCCAGAGTCACTTCCTTTTGTGAACACTGTTGCCTGTTAGAAAGTTCTCCTTTTACTGAAATATTTCTCCTAGAGAGCTTTCAGCTCATTGGTTTTCTTTCTGCCCCTTAATCCCTCTTCAACGTGACAGCCTTTCAAATGCTGTAGTTGAAGACAGTTACCACGTCTTCCCCAGTTTGTTCTCTCTCAGTCCCTTGCCTTCCCCCATGTGTCAGTTTTGAGCCCCTTCTCCATCCTGGTGGGTGTGTTCTTAGGCTCCAATTTTTCTCTCCTCATCATAAAAAGGGGAGCCCAGATCTTCCTAAAGGCAAGTTGCAGTTGTAGAGGAGGAAAAACTGCTTTCCCTCTACCTATCTTAGGTTAATTGGCAAGGGGGTCTGCAAATTAATTGACAAAAGACAGATTAACAGCGGAAAAATGAACAGCAGTTTATTAACAGGTATACTGTGCACACACGGGAGCACCCAGTGATGAGTAGCTCAAAAGGGTGGTTAGAATTTGGGCTTGTATAGTGTTTTATAATAACAATGAACAATAATTTTATAGAGAAGTGACAAGACAATGGAAAAGGCCTTTGAGCTTCCGGGAGCGGCAAATTGTGGGAAGGCAGAGTCTATGGGGAAATTAATGCCAGATAAAGGGTAGTGTTAGCAAGGTTTATGCAGATTCCCCAGGGCGTTAAGGGTCCAGAGTTGTCTCTGGTGATTAACTTCTGTCTTTCCTGGTAGAAAGGGGATGAGGGACACCTTTACAAATTTATGTCCTGCTTTTAAGCAAACAAGCGGAGGCAGAGAGCTTTTCTTGTATCTGCTTCTCAATTGCCTTCCAATTAAAATCATCCTTATGCCAAAGCGGCACGTTTGGGGGTGACATATTCTGCCCCCCTTCACAGCCATATCACCAGTCCCCGCTGCAGCAGGATTATCAGACCTCACGTTCCAGTTGGTATACGCCTATTAACGCTGTGCTTTTAAGGATGAGAAGGTACGCAGTTTCAGAAGCAATTATTGACTGATGCCAAGCGCAGGTACTAGAGGAAGAAAAGGAGGAGGGAATTAGTTTGTCTTTTAAAAAGCGAAAGCTATTACAACCATTTTCGTGAAATGTTTATGATGAATGCCTAGTTGTCATGCAGCACAATAACAGCTAATGTCAAAACCTGACGGGCTGCCAAACAAATGAGGAATTTGTCAGATTATATTTGCCGGGAGTTGGATTTGACAACAGCAGTCAACTCTAGATAAGTGGTCTTAGTCTTCATAGCGTGGGTCCATTGTGTTAGTAACAGATAAACTCCGAAGGCTCAGCGATTGAACACAATGAAAGTTTACTTCTTGTTTCTTCACTATCCAACGTGAGGTTCCCGTGTGGGTAGCTGTCTGCTAAGCGGGGCTTCAGGGATCCAGCCTCCTCTGCCACTGTCAGCAGGCGGTTCCCAGGCTGGCCTGTTCCACTTAACCACCCAGAGGGGGAAAAAGCATGACAATCACCCAGGGGAGGAATCTGGGGCGTCATTTCTGCCTATCGTCTCTTGGCTAGATCTCAGTCACAGGGCCGGCCTAACCACAGGGAGGTTGGGGAAGGCAGTCTATGTATGTGCCCCCAAAAAAGAATCTATTTCCTGTCTTGTAACAATCCAATTTTTCTCTCCCCATCATAAAAAGGGGAGCCCAGATCTTCCTAAAGGCAAGTTGCAGTTGTAGAGGAGGAAAAACTGTTTTCCCTCTACCTATCTTAGGTTAATTGGCAAGGGGGCCTGCGAATTAATTGACAAAAGACAGATTAGCAGCGGAAAAATGAACAGCAGTTTATTAACAGGTATACTGTGCACACACATGGGAGCACCCAGTGATGAGTAGCTCAAAAGAGTGGTTAGAATTTGGGCAGAAGTTTCTGTATGAGTGGCAAATAACTTCATAATATTGTGACAGTAGTTTTGACCTCACGGGTCCCTGAAAGGATCTCAGGGACCTCCAGGGGTCTCTGGGCCATACTTTGAGACCACTGCCCTAGGACATCAGAAGACCTTAGGAGGGCTTCTTTTACAACACTCCAGTATGACGTTAAGAGGAGATGCAGTTATCTTTCGCCTTCCTAAACATTTATCATTCAGGATTAAAATGCCCATCTCAGTTCTCTTCATTCCCCAGGTCCAATTCTAAGTCCCAAGGGACACAGACAACCTCCTCTCCTCTACGTCAGGGAGCTCATACAACCAGCAACGACGAGAGGCAGATCTGTATCTCAGCCCTGGATCCGCCTTGGTGCTGTGCTCTTATCTGTGGCTCGTGCCCTCTTCCCACCTGTATCTTTCAGCTCAGATGGTATGTGGCTCTCCCTGTGGCGGATCTCAGCAGCCTGTCCCTGCTCATTCAGTTCTCACCTCTACCCCCTGGCAGTGACAACCAACAGAGGAGCAGCCAAGCTCTCCCCTGACTCCTAGCAGGAGGTCCACCTGACACCCCTTGACCCCTGTTCCTTCTCAGATTTCCTGACAGGCACTGCCCTCCTGCTCAGCCCAGACGGGGCTGGCCCTCTCTCACGGGTCAACGACCTGGTGTCTCGTGCCTCTGCAGCCCCTGAAGCCCTCTCCAACCCTCCTCATGCCCAGGTGGCACGGACACATCAGTGCAGCTTCCAGACAAGAAGCTCCCCAGGGATCAAGGCAATTCTGTTTGGACCCTGTCCCTCCAGCTCCTTCTGGCGGGGTATACAGGTGAGCGTAGACCTATAGTCACACCCTGTCGGTGGGAGCTGCAGAACCCTCTCCCTGGCCTCCCTGCCCGTGCTTTTTTTCTAGGTGTACGTCTGGAGTGGGTAGGGGACCTGGGACAGAAACCTGTTCTTCCTGCCTGTACTTCCTTCCAAGTCTCTTCAGCCGCTTTAGAGGTGGTACCTTTTGAACCCCAAGTAAGGAATCAGGCACCTTTTTTATGGGTCTAGTCCTTGTCCGACAACTTCCCCCCTAGGCAAATGGCAGCCTCACATCTCAAATCAGCGGTGGTGGAAGAGAAAAACAAAACATAGCGGTTAATGTCTCAAATGATGTCTACTAGGTACTAACAAGTGTGCAAATGGGTTAAGTGGTTCCTGGGCAATAATTAAACTTCAAGGTAATTTTGAGAAACAGGAGGACTTATTCTGAAGGCCTGGCTGCAAAGTGGGTACTTGGGGGCGGCCTGTGCCAGTTCCCCAGCAGCCCATGAGGCCAGCAGCCGGGTGTTTGGAGAGGACTAGGGGAGAACTACTCAGTAACTGAAAATGCCCCGTGGAGGGAAATGAGAAGAGCTAGGTACCTTCCAAGTTATTTTTATCTGGAAAATTCTTGCCTTCCAATCCGAGTTCCTGTCCTCAGCTCTACATTTTGCTGAAGCCCAACCAGGCCTTCTTGCCCGAGCTCTGCCTCTAGTGTTCTTCCTGAACCTGGACAGGGCTGTTGGGTAGAAGAGACCCAGGTAGCAGGAATAGCAAGGAATGAGAGAATAGGCCTGCTTTACCTTTCTCTCCACCACCTCGTCCTCAGATAACCACAGGGACTCAGTCTCAAGCTCAGCAGAAATGCCAGGCCACGTTTTGTCCGGATATTCTGATTTCTGAACACTGATCAACACCTGCTCCAATACCCAAAAGCTCGCATGCAGAAATACTGACGCCTGGAAAGCCCCTAAGAACTCCCAGGGAATATGTAGATGAGCTCAAAGTAAGTCCTCTCTAAGGAAGCAGGCTAAAGATGCCTATTTCCTCCCCAAATCTTAGGTGATTTTGCTGTGCCTAGAAAGAGAACCCTCAACCCTGTCCATGAGGGAGAAAATCTAGCTTAGCAGCCCCTGGACCTGTGAAAAGCAGAGCCACAGGAAAGAGCTGACCCTTCCGTGAAGAGGCTGGAGGTCACAAAGTCTGGAGGGAGGACTTCCGGGGCCAGGCATGTAGATATCATTGTTGCATGGCTGACATTGAAGGGGACTCCAAAAGAGTAGGGCAGAAATTCTATCATCATACCAGAGGCACTGGGGTACCACACCCTTCACAGGTGTGCCACCAAACACAGATCAGTGTGTAATATTTGGGTCTGGTACAATCAACGATGTATCGACTGGACAGTGGGATATGGAGTAAAGTACAATTTGCTGAAAAAAGAGGTAGCAGGCAAGGTGGTGGCACAGACATTTCTCCTTTTGACTAGAGTAATGGAGATTATTGCCTCCTGAGGATATGAGTGTCCAAGCAAGGCAGGGAACGATTGTGTTCAAATAGTGACCCAAGGACAAGGGACATCCAAAAGACCAGGGAATGACAATAGATATAACTGAATTTCTTCATATGTACCAGTAAAAATCCTAGTATTTAAAAGTATGCCAGAATGCTGACTCCATATTGGAGATTATCATGGCCCCTGCACCAGATGTCTTGTACCTTCATAAAGTACTCCATATTCCGGGGGCACTTTTTTGCATGATTGAATGCTCTATAAAATATACATAATATGTCTTAGTTTTTCAGTAACAGAGCGGTTTTAAAAAAACTGGAAGTAAATTAATCAAGATGTTAATGGTGGTAATTCCAGTTGCATGAATATGAATGGTATTTTTTTGTATTTTTTATATTTTTTAATTTTCTAAAATAAAATGAAAAGGCAAAAATTAACAAAAGAAGCTCAAACAAACTAGTTGAAACCCCTAGGGTTTCATAAGTGTAATCTTATTTAATCCTTTCAGTATCTCTATGAGATACAAATCATTTTTCTCATTTTCAGATGAGGAAACTGAGGCAAAAGCTGTTGAATAAACTCCTCAAGATCACACACCTAGTAAGTGAATGAATCAGGACTTGAACCCAGGTCTTTTGACTCTAGATTCCACACTCCTCAGTCCACTTCTCATTGCCTCCGCAAGAACAGAATATTCTAACAGCTAAAAAATAGGATACACTTGAAGGAAAGCCAAGGTTCTCTTGTGCTATTGCCCAGGATGAGTGACAGAGCTGTGAATTCCTGTGAGTGACCAGGAAAAGGTATTGGGTCATACCAGACTTGGAGACAGGTGACTCAGGACTCAGGATGCTCATAGAGGAATGACCAGGGCTTGCCCATGAACTCAAAGAATCCTTAGACCGGCTCTCAGAAGTAGGACCCTATTCTTTAAATCTCCTCTGCATAATAGATGTAATGCACAGGTCTACACACAATCTGAGTTCGTCACCTATATAGGGAAGGCCTTCGGGGTCTTTTTTCCAGTTACTGTTGCCGAGTTACAAATTTGTCCAGAACTTAACACCTTAAAACCACCATATTATTTTACTCATGACTTTGTGGGTCAAAAATTTAGGAAGGGTGTGGCTAGGCAGTTTTCACTTGGAGTCTGTCCTGTGGTTTCAGTCAGATGTCAGCGGGAGCTGCAGTCATCTGAAGGTTCAACAGAGCCAGATGTCCAAAAGGTCTCACTCACATGCTTGGCAGCTGATGCTGGCTGAATGGGCTGTCAGCTAGTGAACTCACACATGGCCTCTCCGGTATAGCCAGCTCAGGGAGGGTGGACTTCATACCTAGCATCAACTTCCCTCAGGACATCTCAAAAGAACCAGTCAGTAACTACAAGACTTTTTCTGATCTAGTCTAAGAAGTCACATAGCACGTTTCCACTGCATTGTACTAGTTACAAATGAATCATTAGACTAGATTCAAGAGGAAGGGAAACAGTCTCCACCCCTTGATGGAGGAGGGCAAGGTCACATTGTAAAAGAGCACGTGAGATGAGAAATAGTGTTTCAACCACCTCTAGCAGATAAAATTTGCCTCAGTCATTTAATCCAATGTTTCCCAACCTTTGTCACCTCATAGCACACACTGAAAGCATTAATGTGTATATGGCTCATGACACATCAGTTGGAAAGCTCTGACAGGCTAACTATCTATGATTAAGAAAGCTTCCTTTTCTTACTTTATAGCTAGCGTGCATTCAAGGGCAGGATTTCTCACATGTTTCTGGGTAATTCTTGAGCTAGCAGAAAAGAACCTTCCCAGCTGTGATCCCTTTATGCTACAGATATCTCTACTATAGGATTTTTTTGTCTAAAAGCGTTGAGATAGTTTTTCATCTTAGCTCCTCTAAACATCAAAAGAGAGAAAACATGCATTCTTCATGCATCAAATCAGTTAAAAATATATGCTATCAATCAAAAATAATAATAGTTGCATTAGATTGAACATTTGAAATATGTTAAAATTTATGAGTTCATGATTTGAAAACAACGATGACAACAATAGAAATCGTTACAGCAATCTTTTGGGGTTTTCCAGGGCACTAACTCATTCAGAAAACTGAAAAATAAAGGGAAAAGAGCAAACATTTATCCTTCCTCTCCTGTATGAACTATACATCACAGCATGCCAGTTATCAGTGTGCCACCTCTCAGCTCTAAACCCACCCTTCATCGCTCTGCTTTGCAATTCTGGTGCTGGACCCTGTAAACATTTCTCCCATCGTCAGGGGGCATAATGGTAAGCTTTTGTCAGTAGAGGGTGCTGGCGGGACATGGCAGGAGAAAGGCGGTTCTCTTTCCGGCTCCAGTGTGCTTTCCTCCTAGCTCCTGCAGTACACATTGGCCAGCAGTGTGGACACCAGCGAGTTTTAGCAGCACCCCCATGGTCACCTTTCAATCAAGCTTCGGCAGCCCCTGGTGGGCAATTTCTTGCTTGTCAACCCTGGCCTTAAGTACTGCAGTGAATGCCTCCACTCTCCAGGGCACTACAGCCACTCTCTCTCCATCCCTGGGGGTGGGAGAATCTCTTACAGTTTGTCACTTCCCTCAGTGGTCTGACTCTGCTCTAGAAGTAATGGCTGTTCCCTCTATCTGCTAGTACTATATTCTTTAGAATTTCTTAATCCCTAGTTAATAATTTCTTATAATAAAATTTTCCTGTTCTAATCACTGTGTTGTTTTTGTCTCCTGTCTGTACCCTGGCTGAGTCACACAGTCGCCAAGTAATTAATGAGGGAAAGTTTTCTGTATACAAGAAGACCAGCTAATAAATGTGTAAGGAATGGGAGAATTAGAATATTTTACAGTAAAAAAAAAAAGGATCTAGGCACTGATCAGCAATGGATGCTAAAGTCATGAGGTGAAAGGCTGATGGGGAACCTAAGAATGAATGAGTCAGACTGGTATCCCCTGAACACGCAGGTGGATTTACTGAGCTGCTATAGTGTAACTTCAGCACCCCTCACTTGTATGGACCCCTTTCAAGACCTGGAAGCTAATTTTATATTTGTAATTTTGATTTCTCTTTCTTAAAGAAAGCCCTAGGATGGCACAAACTTCAGACTCCACAAAACCTAGATCTACCCACTTTATGAACCCACTAATCAATCTGAAGATCACAAAATGGGAGACGGCCAGGCTTGATCAGTTTAATTTCAAACTGATCAAGCCTCTAGATGTAATCACTGGTTTAAACAAACACTTAGGATAGAAGAACATGTTAAAGACACTTTGAGAATGCAATAGACAAATCCAAAATGTGGAAGATTCTTTTCTAGGATGAATTACCCAGTATTTTCAACAAATAAATGGCAAGTGAAAAAACCCCAAAACTTCAGGTGGGGAGGGGGACTTTCATAGAAATTTTAAAAAAACTTGAGAAACGTCACCAAAAGCAATATGTGTACCTTGTTTGAATCCTGATTCGGATAAAATAACCATTTATGGATAATCTGAATTTTTGTGTTGACTGGATATTAAATGGTATTAAGGAATTATTGTTAATTTCTTATAGATGTGATAATGGTATTTTGGATATGTTTTTTAAGGAGTCCTTATCTTTTAGAGATATATATTTAAGAGTTTTTTTTTTTTTTTTTGGGAAGAGAGAAGGTCTCACTCTGTCGCCTGGACTAGAGTGCAATGGCGTCATCATAGCTCACTGTAACCTCAAACTCCTGGGCTCAAGCGATCCCTCTTCCTCAACCTCCAGAGTAGCCAGGACTACAGGCATATACTACCTTCCCTGGCTAATTTTTCTATTTTTAGTACAGATGAGATCTCACTCTTGCTCAGGCTGGTCTTGAACTCCTGGCCTCAAGCAATCCTCATGCCCCAACCTCCCAGAGTGCTAGGATTACAGGCGTGAGTCACCATGCCCAGGCTATTTAAGCATTTTTGAATGAGTGATATAAATGGGACTGTTTTTAAAAATAATCTAGCAAGGGGTGGGGTGATTGAAGTTATAGATAAAGTGAAATTGGTCTTATGTTGACAAATGGTGAAGCTGAATGATAAGTACATGAGGATCATTGTAAATGGATTTCTTATGTTCAAACACACTTTAGTGTGTGCTCGAAAATTTCATAATAAAAAGTTTAATGAAATAAAATATGTGCTACATAGGTGGCATGTTATCTGTATATTAATCGTAACCAAATTAAAATAGAATATTGCAGTTTACAGATCACTTTCATGTATCATTTAATGTAATCCTAACCTGAGGCCTACAAGGTAGATTTTATTATTTTCATTTTGCAGGGATTAACCACAATTTTAGAGTGTCTAAGTCAATGGCTCAGTGGTCCTGAGCTAGTAGGAGGCAAAAATGGGATTAGATTGAAGTCTCTGATTCTAAATCCCACGCTACACCTAGAGAGGGAGAAGAAAAGCTGGGTGACATTGGTTAAATTCACTTCTGAGCCTTAGAAAAATAAGAACAATACTTAGACTTCCTTTTTAGTTGTTGGGAAACTCGGGTCTGATAATTTCTAGAAAAGTCCTTCGTAAATTGGAAAGTGCCTTATAAATGCAGATCAGCACATACAGACTAATTTTCTAGCAAAGGACCCTACGAAAATGGAAGAAGATGCAGAGCTCTGGGGGCCGGGTTTGGGCAATGCAGAGTTTGCTCTTGGCAAACTTTGTGTCCTCTTTCTGTAGACCTCCTCACATTCCACAACCCATCCCTTAGGTCAACGTCAATATTAGCTGGTAATGTTTAAGATGTTTTTCCTGCAGCGTATTTGAATGCCTGCCGCCATCCCTGGTATGCTGCGTCGTTATGTAGCTGGTGGGAGCAGAAGGTCCACAACAGCTGTTTATAACAGAAAGTTTTACGGCTTGTTTTTAGGCTGGTAAAATGAGTATAAACTACATGGTATTTTCTGCTGTTGTCCAGAATTCTCTGTTAGATTATTTACACGAAGTCGCTGGTACCCATGAATTTTCATCAAGCAACAGTGGGAAACAAATGAGCCACTTTTGAATCCCCATGGGGGAAAAAAATGGAGTGGTACAAATAAAATGACTGACACTAAACAACAACAACTACCAAACCAAAAACAAAAACCTCTTTGGGGCCTGGGCACAAACATCTAGACGCCACGTCAGCATGGCATCATCCAAGCAACCACTTCAAAACATCTTGCTCAGAAACACACATTCAATGATGGCGATGTAATTCTGCCAGTGTGCGCTGAAATACTAACAGGAACACTTACCTATAACTATGTATTTTATTTTAAATTATAAGTTAAGAGATCTCATTTGTAATTATTTCTTTAATAGTAATAATTTTAGATATAAATAAGGAAGTCCCTTTACCTCTCTGCGTCCCCATTTTCTTAGAAATAAGTTAGTAATAAAAATATTATCTATCTCATGGGTTAAAAATCAAATAAGATCATATGTGTAAATGTATGCTGTGCCTTGCTCAGGGCCTAGCACAAAGCAGGTACTAAATGTTAGTGTCTCTTTGAATGTAAGTACTTGTTATATTGTGCATTTAAGTCTCTAATTGCCACAGGCGCTCAGAGAATGAAGAGATCAGTGTGGCCAAGGAAGGAGGGAGAGTTTTGTGGTTACTTCAGGACAAAGGTGTGATCACGGAGCCCCAGCACGGCTGCAAACAGAAGGCCCAAACGCTGGTGCCTGGACATGTGATAAAACGTTAGACTCTTGGTGCTGAGTATATGGTGTTGACTGCATTAGTTTTTCAATTTTTCTGAATGTTTCGAAGTCATTAAAATGAAACGTTTCAAAGTTATAAAAGCAAAATTTGGTGGCCCCTGCAAATTGCCATGACCATCAGTAGCCTCGCAGAATAGATTGAAGCCAACTGACCAGATCTATAAACCATTCAGTGAGCACTAGGGAAAGAACAGTGAAGGTGATGGGAGCTGGGGGAGACAGAGGAAGCGGCTCTTTCTGGACATGATGGGCATGGTGGGCATGATGGGCACGGTGGACATGGTGGGCATGGTGGGCATGGTGGACATGGTGGGCATGGTGGGCATGGTGGGGCATGGTGGACATGGTGGACATGGTGGGCATGGTGGACATGGTGGACATGATGGGCATGGTGGGCATGATGGGCATGGTGGACATGGTGGGCATGGTAGACATGGTGGGCATGGTGGACATGGTGGGCATGGTGGGCATGGTGGGCATGGTAGACATGGTGGGCATGGTGGACATGGTGGGCATGGTGGGCATGGTGGGCATGGTGGACATGGTGGGCATGGTGGACATGGTGGGCATGGTGGGCATGGTGGGCATGGTGGGCATGGTGCTGGAACCCCAGCTCACAGGTGACTCCCTCGAGGGGCCAGGCAAGTCTGCATCACCTGGAACATGTGCTCAGGCAGACAGTGCTCATCCCAGTTCTGCTTCCACCCTGCCTGGGGGAGCAGCGTTACAAACCATTAGTCCGCTCTCGAAATGGAAAATTTCAGTCCCCGGATTTCAACAGGAACCTCTGGAGCTAGTAAGGAAAAGAAAAAAGCACCTCCCTCCTCGAGAGCAGAATTAAATGGTGAAATTTCAGAATTACTGTAAATATGGGTCTCAGATGTCCTGAAAACAGCATGTATGTGACTGCTAAGTGTTGTGTGGGTGATTCATTGGGACTCTCATTTTTTGTTTTCATTTAACAGATCGCACAAGACGTGGGTGGGAGACTATGGGTGCAGCACCTACGTCAAACGCAGGGTGGGGGTTGCTATGCACAGTCGTGGGTCACAATTGCCTAAGTATGGTTCCCTTAAGATTTAGTCGAATGAGAGTATACATGTATATCTGGACTCTGGACAAAGGTTTAAATATTTTAAATATTACTGAAGCCAATAAATATCCGTTGAGCACCTACTGTCTACAATGTGAATACATGTGAAGTACAGCCAATAGTACTTTCTCTGTAATGTGTGAATTATGGAATTTCAGAAATGTGTTATATTCAAACTTTGTGCAAACACAATCTCTTCACCTGTACCTCTCTTCAAGAATCTATGCAGTCGTCACAGTCATGCAGGTATCAAACCTGGGGCAAAGTGGAGACTACATTCAATCGCTGAGGAGTCATAACTATCCTCCAATTGTATTATCTGAGTAATAGATTTAAAAAAAATAGTTTGTAAAGTAAAAATCCAATGGTTTGGAAGGAAATAAACTAGAAAATAAAAGTCTGCTTTCAAACAATACCCTCCAGTTTCGCTCCCCAGAGGTAACCCTGGTAACAGATTTTTGCATGTACTTCAAGAAAATTTATGCGCAAACGCAAGCATATGTGACCCAGATGTTGGCCGTCTGTCTCATCTGTTTGGCTAACTTTCTTTTGGCCCCACGCCACACTTGACACAATACTCAGTTCCTTGACCAGTATTTACCAGAAATCCAATCACGCTAAATATATCCTGATTTTTAGGGTATTATTAAAGATTGATGGGGTTGGAGAGGATGATCACATTGTACAGCATCAGCATCTCTCTCTCAAATAAAACAAAACCAAATTGTGTTCAACATGTCTCGCCACAGTCTTGCCAGCCCACAACACAAACTGGGCGTGCTCCTCTCTGGCCTGTGTTCCCCTGATCCCGAAGCAGGCTGCCGTTCCTGTCATGCCTGTTCCAAAGTGTCTGTGTCCCCAGCCCAATCCTTATCCTCTCCCAACCTCCCCAGCCGTAAGGATGCACTACACTTTATTTAATCAGTCCCCTGTGGGTGGATATTTATGTTGCTTCTAGTTTTCTTTTGTTGAGATAAACAATGTCATAATGAATATCTTAGAAGATGCATCTTCGTGCACTTGTGAGTTTGTTGTTGGGTAAATTCCTAGAAGTATAATATCTGGATCAAGGACATATACATTCACAATTTTTATGTATTTTGACAACTTGCCCTGTAAAAGAAAAAAAAAAAGACAAAATGTACATTCCTGTAGGGTGTGGGAGCATACATAGGGTTTCTCCACACTTTGGCCAACATTGGATAGTAAAAATTTACCATCATCTTGGTCATCTTTACCAATCTAATGATAAAAAGTCGTACCTTATTATTGTTATTTTAATCTGCATTTCTTTAATGATGAATAGGATTAAAGGATCTTTTCATCTATTTATCTGCCATCCATATTTCTTTTTCTGTGAACTGTCAATTCTTCATCTACGTGTTGATACTAGCAAAAAGCCTCTCCTGGAAAGAATCATTTCCCTTTGTTTCCAGGACACTTCTATCTCCTGATCCTCTGATGCCTCTTTCTTATCCCTATGCAGGCTTTGTTTTGTTTACCTAGGGTGTTGCTGTTCTTCAGGGTTCCAGCCTCATCCTGCTTTTTTCCATTGTGATCTCATCTACTCACACAATAATAGTTACCTCTTATTGACCACTTCTTATGTTCTAGACCTTCTACTAGGTGTTCTAAATGCTCATCATAACTCTATGAGGTCAGCATTATCATCCCCAATTTTATGAATGAGGAAACTGAGGTCACATAGTAACTTGCCTGAGGTTGTATCAGCAGTAAATGATAGAACTTGGATTTGATGCCAAGGCTCTTCCTCTTCAATGTCTAAGCTCTTTCTATTACATTGCACGTCCTCATTTACCGTCTACAGGAAGATAATCCCAAATCTGTGTTGCTGCTCTAGGCCTCTCCCTGGTCCCCAAACCCATCTACTCAATTCTTCAGTAGAAATCTCTATCTGGACATCTGCAGGAATAGCCAATGCAGCACGCTCCCCCTGAAACCTGCGCTTCCAGTGATCCCCTCAACCCAGCCTCAGCCAATCGGTCGCCAAGTCCCGTAGAAACCGCACAGGCATCTGAGCCATCTCTCCTTCCCCTGCTGCACCCTTAGCTCAGAGCCTGGTCGTGTCTTGCCCAGAATATAACACATTTCCTGAACTATTCTTCCTGCCATCAGGCTCTGCCCATTCTAGGTCATCCCTCACCCTGCTGCCAGAGGTAGCGTCTCCAACAAGCATAATCGTCAGTAAATGAAGAGAATACTCTTTACCTTATAAGGCTCTTATAAGGAATAAGTGAAATCATCTATGTGAAATATATAGTTTATGCTAATTCCTTGATAAATGTTAGGACTTCTACCATCTTCCTGAAAAGTCAATCTGGTGCTAGGCGCAGTGGCTCACACCTGTAATTCCAGTAATTTGGGAAGCCGAGGTGGGAAGATCATCTGAAATCAGGAAATCTAGACCAGCCTGAGCAAGAACGAGACCCCCATCTCTACAAAAAATATGAAAAATAAGCCAGATATGGTGGTGAGCACCTGTAGTCCCAGCTACTTGGGAGGCTGAGGCAGGAGGATCACTTGAGCTCAGGAGTTCAAGGCTGCAGTGATCTGTGATCACACCACTGTACTCAAGCCTGGGCAACAGAGTGAGACCCTACCCCTAAAAAATATTAAAATTAAAAAAAAATGTTTTAGAAAAAGTCAGTCTGGTGATATAAGTCCCCAGCACAATACAGTCTAAAGGCCCAATGGCTTCCAAGGCCCTGACCTACCTTCCTGATTCTTGCCTCACACTCTTGGCTCTAATCAACCAAATTCCTCACTTTTTGTGTCTCTGTACCTTTGTTTCCTTTGCTTGGAGTTTCCTTCCCCCCTTACCCAACTAGTGAGCACCTATAATTCTTAAGATCTAGCTCAAACAGCACTTTCCCATGATGCCATCTCTGAATTCCTCCCATCAGGTTCTTGGGCCCTTTCTCTGAGCCTCTTTATTTATTCTTACATCACTGCCTTGGACTTACTTGTTTACCTGCTCATCTCTACAATGAGGCTGAGAACAGGGGCTGTTTCTTATTCTATCGCCATATCTTCAGTGTGTAGCTCTCAAAAGGTGCTCTAAAACTGCGTGTGGAATTAATGAGTTCCATGTGTTAATAAGTATTCATCGTGCCCCCCCAACTGTAGTTATGGAGAAAAGGGATAAAGTACTTCAAGCTAGGGGCTCTGAGATTTGCAGGCGATCCACTCACGTAAGCCCTCAGAACCACCTTTAAACCTGCAAAGTTGGCCTCAGCCATCTCTTGGACAATTAAGGTCAAAGGATGTAATATATGTGAGAAGCCAAAATGCAATCGGGCTGCAAACAGATGTTAACTTGCTAGCCAGAGCCGGGGGAGGAATGACCATTTTTAGGAAACGGAGAGATACCTAGAAAGAATGCAGGCTTTGGGGTCAGTAAATTTAAATTTACTGTTATTCTGTCACAACAAACTGACCCTGAAACCCCACTGACTCAACAAAACAAAGGGTTAATTTCACGCCCAGGAGCCACAGGACATGTGACTCCTGATCTACTGGGTATGTGGGAACATATACTGATGGAGCTGGGATCCCTAAAAAGCAGACTCTGAAAGGAGATTCACGTGCAGGATGCTTGTGAGGGAGCACCGTTGGGATCAAGGTGAAAAAGAGAAGAAGGAAAGAGAAAAGGGCAGAGGGGAAAGTTGAGCTGCAGTGCCGGCCCAGCAAGAGCCCTGGCCCAACCAGTGGGGCCTCTGGAGCTTGAACAGCCCTTTGGAGCTGCCCGGAGCTGGGCTGAGATGGCTGGACCCTTACACTTCCGTGTCAATCAGGGAAGAACATTGGGCCAGGTGGCTCTCTGCAACTGAGGTCGCCCTGCAGACACTGACAGCTGAAGGCTGCCTGTGGACAGCGCTTCCAGCCCCTGGGACCACACGTTTGTCTTTGAAGGGGACAAGAGCTCACATGTGGGAGATCCTCATCTTGTAAGTACTGCACCCTGGGAACACAGCTGTCTCAGCTTGGGTTCTCCCAGCTGAGATCTCCCGGCTGATCCTGAGACTGGGATGTGAGCATAAGTCCTTTATTTGGGAATGTGGAAGTGAGATGGGGAAGGAAAAGAAATAAATACAAAGCTTTAATGAACAGTTAACTACTGGGGGACCCTGTGAGGCAGAATAGAACATGCCCCTGAGTTGCTCCACTCAGGGGGTGAAGAAGGGCTGGTATTTGTCCACCAAACACTGTGTGTCATTACTCATGGCCACTCCTAGAGGGACTCACTCTCTGGCAGTTCCAACCTACCTTGCCCATGTCAACAGAAAAGAAGACAAACTCTGTAAAATAATTTAAGGAGGTTTATTCCGAGCCAAATATGAGGACTATGGCCAAGAGCCACGCCCAGGAAGCCTTGAGCAAGTGGACTCACTGTGGCTGGGTTACAGTTTGGTTTTATACATTTCAAGAAAGACAGTAATCACAGGTAAAGTCATGCATAAATCAATACATGGAAGGCATACCTTCGTTTGGCCCAAAAAGGTGGGCCATCTCAAAGCGGGGGCTTACAGGTCATAGGTGGGTTTAGGGATTCTTTAGTTAACAATTGGCTGAAAGAGTCTTTGTTCAAAAGACTAGGAATCGGAAAGGAATGCTTGAGTTAAGATAAGAGTCTTCTAGCTTTTATGTGATGCTATACTGGAATCAGGTTGGGAAGTAAACCACATCATAAAAACCTGTTTACTGAGATTTTATCATTTGTAGGCCTGACTCACCCAGCCCCCTTAGAAAGGAATTTTCTGGGCAAATAAAAAGATCAGAATTCAGTCCTCACCCACTTGAGCAGAGTCACAGGTGACTACAGTGAGAAGCCATTGAGTGAATGAGAAGAGTGAGCCCCAAGGGGTTGTGAATCTCTCACTAACAGTGTCTACCGCAGCAGGGAGGAGAGAGCCTGGACAATCTCTCAGAAATGTTACATGCCCCAGCCCGGAAGTGGCACCTTCGCACATCCATGCGCAGAGCTAACCGCATGGCCCACCTTGCTGTGTAAAGTAGAAGAGGCTGCCTTGCCCTCAGGCAGGAAAGGAGAAACGGATATTGCTGGACCCTTCTAAGGTCTCCCACAGTCCTTCTCCTGCTTACTGGCTGTGTGAGACTGAGAAATTGCTTTATCTTTCTGAGCCTCAATTCTCTAATCTTTAAAGCAGGCAGAATAGTGCCTCTCTCGTAAGAGTGTGAAAAATGGAACAAACACACCTAAAGAACCTACCACAGTGCAGTAGAACTGGTAACAGTCTGGTTCCAATCTTGAGTCGAAGAAATGAAACGAACCTATCATAGTTCATTTTATTCATTTTGTCATTGTTCATTTTATTCATTTTGTCATTATACTTCATAACACAAATATATTATCCATATTCTTTTTGTGTATCAAATATAACGTTAAAATGATAAATAAGGGACACTCGCTTGACATTAGATGTTGAAATTCTAATATTTCAAATGCATAAATAAATCAACGCTAAGAAAAAAATTTTAACTGTCTATCACAGTACTAGAAAGTATGTCGTGGATACTCAGTAAATGGTAACTATTACTATTACTTGGGAACTATTGAAAATCAATCTCATTAATCACAGCCAAAAAAAAATGGATTTGGAATGTGAGTTACCCACATAAATAATCAGCTCGAGGGGCTGCTTGGAGAGAAGGAGAGCTGACCTATGCCTGTTCACCCGTCATGTAAACACCGTCATGGTAATTTACTAACAGTGAGACCTGTTTCCTGTTGAGCACTTCCAGTCGGGGCTCCGGAGCTAGACACAGAAGAAGAGGTCAAATATGTTCACATGGAGCCTGTTTTCTTTTCCACCGGTTTCCGAGCGATCAGAGGCGCCCTTGTTGCAATGTCATCGAAACGAGACATGGAAATTCGTCACCTGCCATAAGCTAGACAGAGCTTTTGAGATGCAAACCATATACATTCTCAGAGGAGAGGATTGAAACCAAAGAGAGAAGTCACTTTCAAAGAACCATCCCCCTTGCCTTCTCCCTCCTATACACATGCTAAGCACACAGAGCTTTTGCAATCTGCTACGAAAACAGAATTTTAAAATAAACCCTAGCCGATCCTCTCAAATCAGAATTTAGAGGAAAATGGATTTCTATAAGGTGAATTTGTCCTCCCAAATTGGTTCCATTCACACATACACACACACTCACAGCCACACATACGTGCCCACACAATGCAGCACTCATTAATAAGCCTAATATGGAACGAGCAAGTTCATCCTCAGCGAGAGGGAGACATTCAATAATGTTGAGGACAGGGTTGAGGCTGTGTAAAAATATAACTCACAGAAGCCAGCAGATGGCACTTAATCATAATTTTTCCTATGATTTCTATTAATTGTCAAATATTCTTCATTCTGCCTTTCCGATAAGACAAATGATATGCTAATCTGGCATAGTAAGTAATGTTTTCCCTTAGAGATATTAAATAGGCTTGTTACATACAATTTCCCCACCTACATAACTAGCCCAAGACCCATTTTTCTCATGCATGTATTTATCATATCACTCTATGCATATGCATGCCCATATATCTGTGTGCTTCCAAGCATTGCAGCACATTTGATAAATGTATAATAAAAAGTAAAACCTAACACCTTCATTTATCTCCAGAAGCAAATCCAAATCAAGGAACTGTTGTTCCTGAAACAGTCACATAAAATCACTTAAACCACGTTGTCTGCCAGAATTAGAAATGCAGAAATACCTCAGGGAGGCCACTTTGGCAATTTCCTTCAAGGCTCCTATTACGAGCATGAACAAGGTGACTGACCCCTTCCAGGCTGTTCTGCCTCACCTGCCAGTTCCTTCCCTTCCTCCCCACACGTGCCTCCTTCCTTCTCCTCACACCTCCACGATGCCTCCCCCTTTTCTGCTTTCTAATTCTCTGTCTTTATTCTGCTTCTCCTCTTCTGCCTCTTAAGCACTCGACTGGATTTCCTAAGTCTTGCAGGGACAGATGCTGTACCAGTCAGAGTTCTTGGTTTCTGTTAAGCAGAAAAAAATGTACTGGAGCGTGATCAAATAGTTCACAGAATCGACAGGAAGCCTGGAAAATCTGGCTGAGTGAACAGGCAAGAACCAAAGGAGTTGGCCCCAGAGAAGACAGCCAAGGTCACACCACTAAACACCATGTGGTTGGGACGGTGCCACCAGCACCACAGCCACCAGCCACTAACAGCCACCGCTGCTACTTGACTCCACTGAACAATGGGGCGTCCGCTCTGGGGACTCGCTTCATATCCTCCAGGTTCCCGGTCCGGGCTGGAGAGCCCGGTGCCAAGGCTGGGAGGTCGGGGCTCGTGAGCTGCTCTCCAAGAGCAGAGCTGTTGTTCTGGCTCAGACCAAAGCGGAGCAGGGGGCACAACCACGGTGCTGAGAAGGCCTCGCAAGAACACAGGAGAGAGCAGATCTCAAGAAACACTCGGGATTAGAAGGCACCAGGTGTCACAGACACTCGTCATTTTAAACCTGCCCTTGCCTGCTGCACAGATGGGAAGGTCTGTATTTCCCAGCTGAGTGGGGAAAGCAAAGCTATTGGGCAGTATACGGACTAATTATTGCCAGTTCTGGAGAGACAAACTATAAAGTGAAATTCGGCTGATGCAGCCCCACTGTTTCGTACATACTTTGCTCTAGACAAAGCAAGGAGCTACAGTTGCTCATGTGAACACTCTTTGTTTTCAGGTTCTACTTGGGCAATTGAAATTCCAGCTCCTAAGCACTATTCCTTTGACCTCCCACATCTTAACCCTTAATGGATCAAGACTAGCCTTTCTAGGGATGAAATGTGTAACATGATTCCTAGCTCAGTGGAGGGGCCTCGTTCTCTCCCCCTGCCAGCTGGTCCCAATTATGAGCTGGTTTGGGTAATTCGAGAGTGTGGAGGGTGCCTGTGTAGGAGGAGGATTTTCTAAGCACTTAGCTTCCCTTAGGATCCCAAGCCCAGCTAGAACTAAGGGATCCTTTAATATTCTCAATTATGAGGGGGGTTTTGCTGGTTTTCCAAAAAAGGAAAGAAAACATATAAATACAAATCACTTGGTGGCATGCCTGATAACCACTACCAGTGCAGAGTGAGAAGTCAAGGCAGCTGTGTCTATCGTTCTGTCAAAGCACCAACATCGCCTACATTTCTTGGACAACTACCTCAATTTTTCTCTATATTTTAACACGGGGACTCTGTTGCTGCAAGTTTTCTTTGTGTTATATGACACCAGGCAAGTCTTTGGGGAGCTCCAGCCCAGATTTTAAGGCTGTACACATATGTGAGTTCAATTTTATGTTTTTTTTCAACTTAATGTTTCTTCAGCAACTATTATATCCAAGGCAGTGCATATTCTGGGAATTCGAAACTGGATAAAGCTCAGAATCTAGTAAGATGGATTTCATCCAACCAGTGGCATTCCAAGGGCGTAGAAGGTAGAAGAGTCAGCCCTTGGCTGGGAGGAGCATTTTGTCACTGACATTGTTTAGAATTGCCACAGCGCATGGTGATTATACAAACCAGATGGCTTTTAGTTGGTTTTATTATTATTTTTGAACACTCTACAGACTAATACACCGCTTATTGTCTGCACCTGGGCTGACTTCTCCCACTGGCTCCCACTCCTTCCAATCACCCCTCCCACTTTGTCGTCACAGGCAATCTGAGCAGGTGCAGGAGAAAAAGAATTACATTTGAAGACGTCAATGTCAGTGGAAGACAAGTGTCCATAACTAAGTGGGCATGCGTTTCGTTAGCTGATCAGTGCCGATCTCAGTTGCTTAGACTTGGTCTTTTTGGGTCTTATCTGAGGCCATCCCCTACCCAACAGGCTGTTCCTGTTAAGACTAGATTTGTTCTCTGGGGACAATACAGTGTCCTGGTGACACACACAGGTCCTTGGGTCACCTTATCAGAATTTATAAGCCAGCTCGTTTTTCTCACTAAGTTATTATGTCATGTCTTTGTGCCTAAGTGTTCTCCTTGGTAGAGTGTGGGTGAGACTATCTTCCCTGGAAGGATGCCTGTGAGGATTAAATGAGGGAATACACATACAAGCACCCGGCACCTGGCGAGCACTCAGTGAATGTTAGCTGTTATTGTATCATCATTCTATTAGACGATGTCTTAATATCACACGTAATTCCAAGGAGCAGATTAAAAAACCTTTTATAAAATGCTGTTCAAACTCTGGAGTTAGAGAGATCACCAGCAATAAAGAGGCAGAGCCCGGGAGATGGACAGAGAAGTGCACCCGGGTCAGCCGTGTCCGTGCGGGTGCAGTTTTGAGGGGCATCTGCCAGAGCACAGCCACCCACACTAATCTGGCATGCCCGAGAGTGGCTGGGTGTGCCCTGGGCCCTATCCTCAGCCATGCTGACCTTATTCACCACCATCTATCGACGTTTCTTGCCTGAACTAATTATTATACTGACGGCAGCCAAATGGTGATTTTCTCTTGCCATTATTTATTCTACATTTATTAGTTGACTTTCTACTATAAGAAATAATTATCTTCACATTTATTTGTTCATTTGTACAACCACATCTGTGTGAACACATGGACTTCTATTTTATTCAGTGGGTTATCATTATTTATTTTGATCCTTAAATCGTCCCAAATTTGGTCAGTAGAAGCCCCTTCAAGTTACTTTTGGTGTCCTTTTGACACATCCTCATCATTCTTGGAGAAATTCCTTACATCCTGGTACAATAACATGTCCCAGGCTCATGTTGTCCTTTCCCTGCCCCAGCCCTTTGCCAACCATTTGTTCAAGGAAACCATAGTTTCTTGTAGTGGAGAGTGGTGCTGGAAACTAAGATCTGAGCACTGCATGTACTTAGTACTCAGTACTCTGTACTCTTTGCTACTGGGGTGTCAGTCCTTCCAGGTTCCTTCACTGGACAGAGCTAGAAAACAGATATATGTACGTGTACATACACACGTGCACATCCCTTTCATTTCTATGTCTATATCAATCCATCCATCTAGCTAGCTAGCTATCTGCCTGTCTAGCGAAACCATACCTACACCAGTAGCTCCAGTTTCAATCCATCACCACAAGCACTGTTTTGGTTTTCCCCTTCCCATAGCTGTGTCTCCCTTTTCCCACAGTGGGAAACCTGGCTCCCATTATCTCAATCTGCCCAGATGCCAATCTTCCAACACCGCGAGGTCATGCCCCGGCCCGGGCTCTCCTTGAGCCTGCGTCTTCTGAACTGGCTCCCAACTCATTCAGGTTTTTTGATGAAGAAGGAAAGCAAGGAAGCCAATACATATTTTTTAAAAACAGAAAGAGAATTAAAGGAAACAGAAAGGAAGGGAAGGAGAAGGGGGAGAGATGGGTTACATTTTGAGCTGTATTTTGAAAAGAGCACTCAGGCAAATTTGTAGAGAGAACATTGAAGGTGAGCAAGAGTAGATTCCCCTCATACTCACATTGGCATTCCCAGCACTTCCGTAGCATATTTTAAGGAAGGTGCTATGTAAATGTTCAGGGAAGGCAGAAAGAGAGTGGAGGTGAGGCAGGAGACAAGAAGAGGGAGGGAGGAAGACCAGAGGCCCACAGAGTGATGCGCTGTTGAATAAACTTGTGGGTTTTTTTTCTGTAGTGGGAGTTCTTTCTCTGCAGTCAACGACAGAAAATTGCTTTGAAGTGTGTCTTCCTTTCTCTGTGAAGAACCTCTTAAGTGGCTTCCTTTCATTGCTTACACAAATGCAGTAGTGTTGGCCCCATTGTCCTATAGAAGGGTAAATCATCCTGAAGCAGGTATTCTTTGACAGTGACAAATCATTCACAATCTCTTTTGGTCATATAAATGTAGGGCAAGTAGGCCCTTTGTCCTGGGAGAAGTTATGACAAGATTTTTTCCCTTTCCTCTTTCTCTGTTCCCAGCCAAATGTTCCCCATTCTTTCATAGGCAGATCTGGACAATCTGGGGTGCCTGAGTGCCCGGTGTCTCCTTGGGGGAAGGGGTCAAAATTCAAGTCCCTGATCCCCAAAGCTCGATGTTAGGGGTAGATGGCAAGGTGGCATGAGTCAAGGGTGAGGCAGTAAAGTTCCCATGAGGCTGGAGAGTGACTGAACCCGTGAGCCAAACCCTCATTCTGTCAGATGGGTCCACTGGGTGGCAGAGGCAGGAACTAGCCCCGAACCCACCAGGTCAGGCCGGCCCAAGAGCAGGGAAGTGCTGTGTGTGTGGACAAAAGGGTTGTCTATAAGTGCTGCAAACCAGCAGTATTCTGGAGCTGGCCCACACTGGCTTGCGAGAACCAACTGTTACATTTTCAGGAATTTTGCAAGCTGGTTGCTAAATATAGCCATGAATAATTTTTTTTACATTTATCATTGATATATCATAGTGGAATTATTCGGGGGGGAACATGTGATATTTTTGATACATGTGCACAATGTAATAAATATTAAATTATGCAAACTTTGGATTAAATAATTATATTTAAAACCAAGGTAATAATTACTCAAAACGTATCACTTACTAATTATTTCACCACATTTTACTGTTATCTGTGCTGTTGAGGTTATTTAATTCTATTGTAGCTCTTCGGTAAAAATTTTATATATGATGGTAAGCTACTGTGCATTTCTAACCCTGTATTCAGTGATGATGTCACATTGGTAGCTTGAAATCAGTCACAGTGGGAGTGTTTATGCCAAGGAAATTGGCAAACTATCAGAGCTCCGCATTTCCCCCAGGGGAGCCAGTTAAACATTTAGCAACACACTCCTGACTATGACCCTCAAGACTTATTTATTCATTCAGCACTTACTGGCTGAGTCCAGCTATGGGATGAGGTCCTCATAACTGAGCATATTAAGAAAGCACAACACTAAAAGTTCACCTTTCCTCAAAGATTCACCATGAGGTGGAGCAGGGGACTCAGGTATTCCTTCCACTCTCCTGGCTTAAATGATTCTGAAATCATTTCAACTTCCTGAAACTCTTACCTTCTACCAGAAAGGCTCAACCAGCATGAAGTTTCTAATCTACTTTTTCTGCTACCAAGTTTCTAAGTCATATTTTGGCCATATAGCTCCTGGGCCCAGATCTCTGCTGCTGTGTGTGCACGAGATACCTCACATCCCTTAGGGAAGCAACGGAATGAGGGAACCCGAGGATCTTTCCCCTAAGCAGTCCTGGAAATTTGGTTGAGAGTATCTGTCATTGAGCCCTCAGAAAGATGCTACCGCCACGGCAAGACACACCACCCTAGTGCCAGTGGCTGTTACAGGAGGAGGGGTCCTCATCCAATGTCCACGTTTTGAACATGGCCCATGTTGGCCAGCTTCTGCTCCGCAGCCAGTATCCCTCTGCCCAATGAGTATACAAAGATAGTACCAAAGTGGACTGGACAATTGTTGCATTCTGGGGCCTCTGGACATAAAGTGGTGGCTATAGATTTGGAGGAGGAAAGGCTGGCTTCCCCCTTTGGACTTCCTGCCGCTACTCACATGTGAAGTCCTGAATGATGTGCCCTGGGATCTGACTGGGCACATTATTTGCATCTCAAACTGGGTAGAGAGACATTCTACTTCAAAAGAAAGAAAGAAGGAAAGGAAGGAAGGAAGGAAGGAAAGAAGGAAGGAAGGAAGGAAGGAAGGAAGGAAGGAAGGAAGGAAGGAAGGAAGGAAGGAAACAGATTAAGAAATTAGGAAAAAGCACCAGATATTTTCCCTCAGACTGCTCCTTCCACTGTATTCTCCATCTCGATTAATGGTGTATTCATTTTCTAGGGCTCAGATCTTTGACTTTTCTGTTACTCTCCCAACCTGAATTCAGTCCATCATCAACTACACTTTCAAAATAAACCCAAAATGTAACCTCTTCCTCACCACCTGCCCTTGCCAGGCCCAGATCCAAGCCACCACCATCTCTCTCCTGCACTGTCAGAAAAGCTCCAAATGGGCCCCTCTTTCTGCCGTTGTCTCTCTTGTTTCCACATAGCAAGATAATAGAGTGATTTTGTCAAATCACAAGCCAAATGACATCACTCCTCAACTCAAAGGCTTCCAGCGGCTCTCATCTCATCCAGAATGAAGGCCAGTGCCCTTCCTCTGGGCTACAGGGCCCTACTGATCTGTACCCCAGCCTCTCTGACCTCATCATCAACAGCCTCCCCTCATTCACTCTGCCCCAGCTATCTGGCCTCTTTGCCCTTCCTTACTATGCAGACACACTCCTACTCCAGGGCCTATGCAGACACTGCTCCCCCTGGGATACTCTTCCCCCACATGACCACCTGTCTAACTCCCCACTTGTCTTAGTTCTTGACTCAGAAATCATCTCAGTGAGCCCTTCCCTGGCTACCTAACCAAAACTTCCCCATCCTATCCGTCTTCACATTCCCCTTTTCTTTTTTATTTTTTCTCCATGGCTTTTATTACTATTATATTTTTATCTTTTTTTATTGATAATGCCTTCCACTAGCATGTGGGTTCATGAGGGTGCAGATTTTTATTTTTTTTTGTTCACTCTCCAAATTCCAGAACAGTGCCTAGCTCATAGTAAGTGCCTGTTTCAATAATCTATTGTTGCATCATTAACCATCCTAAAACATAGTGACTTTAAACAACAGTTTATTATAATCACACAATCTCATAGGGTGACTAGGCTCAGCTGGGTGGTTCTTCCTTGGGAATCTCTCATGTGATTGGAGTCGAATGGCAGCTGGGGCTGGAGTCATCTGAAGGACTTGACTAGCACAGGGTGCTGGCTGTTCGCTGGAAGTCCAGCTGGGGCCATTGCCTGGAGTGTCTGTATGTGACCCCTTCAAGTTCACTGGGGGCACCATCTTTAGAGATTAGCTACCACAGTATTCAGTGAGTATTTGTGGGAGGAAGGCAGGCAGGAAGGGAGCAGAGTTGGTGAGAGGGAAGGAATTGGAAAATTTAGAAAGAAGAAAACAAGGAAGAGAAGAAGGGAGGAGGAAAGGAAGAAGAAAGAGAGAAAGGGATTTCTGAATATGATGGTAGCATAATAGCCCTGGAGTAAAACCCGTCCTTTTCCTTCCTGAACCTCCTTTCCCATCTCCCTCAAGTTGCACAATGACCAGGCTTGGAGGCAGAAATTCAACTAACACTGTGTATCAGAACTGGAGTACTCTTGGCAGAAGCTTTTACAATTTATACCCCAAGTTCAAATTTGAGCCAAGGCGTATTTCCAAGGGAAGAACAACACAGCACTTTATCTTGATGCTGCTCTTTCCCCTTGGTAATTTCAAAGCAGTTTTATAAATAAGCATTATCATTGTACAAGGGAGAAAACTAGTAATATTTAGATAAACAATAACAAAATCTTTGAATCAGTATTATACTGCAGTGATTAAGTAATTATGTGGAATTGGAGGCAGGCTACAACTGCATCAAATTAATAAAATAGAATTTAGAGGAAATAAAATACAAAAATTTCCACATGAAAACTGAAGTCAATGGAGGATATAAGGAGATAGAAATTAAAAATAGATTTATACCAAACTATATAGAATAAAACATAAGCAGTTGTTGGGATATTAAAAATGGATTTGCTTTTAAAACAGTTTGGAATGGTTTAGTCATTTTCCAGAGCCACAGATATTCTGTGCCAGTTGGGTATTTTTTCCTAAACCAACCTGGCAGACGGTTGTCTAATAAGGAAGCTTTGCAGGCAAGCTCCTTGGCTAAAACCCAGAGAAGTAAATGAATTTGGGCTTCTGAAGTTCCAGTCTCTCAATACAAAGAGGAATAAGTATTCATTTTTCCTAGAGTTGTTGATGATGATATAAATTGTGGTGTAACAGAATGCAGGTTTCCTGAGCTTGAGATTCTCCTTTAACTGATGTATCATGGGATAAGGTGGTATCATGTTTACTTTAATTTGTGGGCTCGAAACCACTTTTGATCTTGAGTCCTCCAAATCTTCCCATTTTAGAGAAATTGGGTTAACTCAAAAAAGTAACTTCTCATGTATTAGTTAGGATTAGGTTTGGCACCAGGAGGTTGAAGTCTCCCTGCCTCTACTTTCTATATCCCCCAATGAAAACAATTTGGGGCAGGGTTTGGTGGCTCACGCCTGTAATCCTAGCACTCTGAGAGGCCAAGGCTGGAGGATCCTTTATGCTCAGGAGTTCGAGATCACCCTGAGCAAGAGCGAAACCCCGTCCCTACTAAAAAAATGGAAAGAAATTAGCTGGACAACTAAAAATATATAGAAAAAATTAGCCGGTCATGGTGGCGCATGCCTGTAGATGTCCCAGCTACTTGGGAGGCTGAGGCAGAAGGATCGCTTGATCCCAGGAGCTTGAGGTTGCTGTGAGCTAGGCTGACACCATGGCACTGTAGCCCGCGCAAAAGAGTAAGACTTTGATACAAAAAAAAAAAAAAAAAAAAAAAAAAACAAGTTGATATACAACATAGAAGTTTATTTCTCTTTCACGTAATACTGGATAGATAAAGTGCTCTACAGTACCAGGGACTCATTCCTTTTTACTATTTTCTGCCTTATCTGCATAGTCTCCATTTCCTAAATCATTTCATGGTTCAAAATGGCTTCCTTAGCTCCAGCCCCCATATCCCATTACATCCAAAAAAAAGAAGAAAAAGATAAACAGAATGGAACACCTTTTCCTTTTAAAAATAGTTTCTGGGCCAGGTGCAGTGGCTCATGCCTGTAATCCCAAGGCTTTGGGAGGCTGAGGCAGGAGAATCACTTGAGGCCAGGAGTTTGAGACCAGCCAGGGCAACGTAGTGAGACTTCATCTACATCAAAAAAAGAAAAACTTAGTGGAGTAGATTGTGTGCACCTGTAGTCCTAGCTACTTGGGAGGCTGGGACAGGAGGATTACTTGAGCCCAGGAGTTTGAGGCTGCAGTGAGCTGCAATCATGCCACTATACTCCTACTTGGGCAACAGAGTGAGACCTTGTTAAAAAAAAAGAAAAAAAGAAAGAAAGAAATAAAGAAAGAAAGAAAGAAAGAAAGAAAGAAAACGCCAGTTTCTAGAAGTTGCTCATACTGCTTCTACTTACATTCAACTGACCAAACCTTAATCACGTGACCAGGAGAGAGTCAGGAAGACAAGGAATTAGAGTCTTTCTAGCACCATGAGCCTGCCTAAACATTAAGGGTTCTGATACTATAAAAATAGAGAAAAACAAATATCGTGGAACAATTAACAATTTCTGCCACAGTTTACTCCTTTGACCTCCCCAAAATATATGTGCACCCTTCTTCCCCCACATAAGACACATTCCCTCCCTAGGGGAAGAAACCCCAAAGTCTCCTCAAGGGATTGCTTCCAGCTCAAAATTAAGATCTCTGCGTGAAATGTAGTCTTCCTCTTTGAATCCAGGTATGATTATAACAATCTTGCAAACTGTTTTAGTCTGTTCAGGCTGCAATAACAAAATACCTTAGATTGGGTAATTTATAAATAACAGAAATTTATTTCTCTTAGTTCTGGAGGCTGGGAAGTCCAAGATCAAGGCACCAGCAGATCTGGCGTCTGGTGACAGCTCTGTGCTTCAAAGATGGCACCTCTTGCTGCACCCACACATGGCAGAAGGGCAAAAAAAAGAAAAAAGATCAAACAAATTCTCTCAAGCCCCTTTTAAAGGGTACTAATATCATTCATGAGGCTGGGATCCTCATGACCCGATCATTCCTAAAGACCCCATCTCTTACTATTTCATTGGGGATTAAGTTTCAACATGAATTTTGGAGGAGACACATTCAAACCATAAACCAAAAGGCTAGTTATCTGCATCCAAACCCACTACATGTACAGTGATGTTGTAAGAACAAGAAAACCACAATTAACACTACCATTCAGAAAATGTGAAAGCCCCAGAAGTCACGGTCTATTGTGATTATCATATCCTGCTGAGCAAGAATAGAGAAGACTCTCCTTCCAAACAGAAGGGGTCAGCTGCCTGTCCTGGGGGAAGTGTGTCTGTGTCCATTATTCTCCATGGCCGTGTCTGAGGCAGGAAGCAAAGCGTATGCCCTCTGGGTCTGCACAGCTTTCATAGCCCATTTCCTGATGATACAGATTTGGAGGCACAAGGGTTGCTTTAGGTGTCCATAGTCACAGACTTTGGGAGGTTAGGCTTATGGATCTTTGGCAATGCAATTCCCTCAAAAACTAAGTAGACATCTCTTCTATTAATATTTGCCTTCTACAAGTTTCATGCATGAGTAACAATAGCCAAAGATCTTGTCTAAAAATAGTTTTTAAACTTGAAGACTCAGGCCTTATAGACTTTTGCCTTCTGCCCAGCCTCCTTCCCCCAATTTAATGGCAGGTAGTTGAAGCTATCTGAAGTGATGATTTTTGGAAGGAAAGCAACAGCTTTAATTGGATAGTATCAGCTAAGCTGTCACCCGGTGTCTAGCAAAGAGCTCTTAATGGCACTTGAATGGAACTTACTGCAGCTTTGGAGCCACTGCCTGTGAATGTATCTTTTAGAGGCCTGAACATTTATCTTTTTCACTTTTATATTCCCAAATCATTGGACTGGACTACTAGTCAATTTAGATGACAGGCCAAAGGCAGAAGCATAGTCCGTACCACTTCTCTAATATCTTAAAAATCGAGTAGGTTTAGCTTTAGTTTTCTACTTTAATACTGCTCATGGATTTGAGGATTTTTAACGATATCCCTCAACCCCACTCCTTGTACCAATTTATGTTTTAGTGAGGGTAGACTGATTGCTACCAATAATGGACGAAAGAGTTAATCACTCTCATGCAAAAGAATCATACTTCCCTTTCACATGTAATAACTGTCCTGGATAAGAGTTCCAGAGATTCGGGGACCCAGACTGTGAGAGTCTCTGTCTTCATAGACAAAACATGCTAGTCAATGGTTTGATTATGGCTTTCCATCTTAGGCCTTTTCTTATTAAGAGGTATAATCTGCAATGGGAAAACAAATTTTTCTGGATAGTCAAAACCCCAAGTTTTCAACTAATAGAGTGTTGTGTATGTGACAACAGGGCGTCTGTATTAAAGAATGTTCATTTACGGCTCTCTTAATCCCCTACTCTGAACCCCCAGCCCTGTGGGGCTACTATGAGCTCTGCGCAAACCTGGACCCAAATATCCCCTGCCCCCGTTACTTACTCCCTATGTGACTTTGGCCAAATTACTTAACTTTTCTGAATCTCAGTTCTTAACTATGAAATGCAAATAAAAGGAAATCTACCCATTGTGCAAGTTTGATATAATATATATCAAATAGGTATATAATGTTCAGCATTTAGTAAGTTTAATAATTGGTAGCTACACTTACTTGAGGATCACATGGTTATGATGCTAGAACTTGGTTTTAAATTCAGATAAATCTTTGTCTAGATGCTCATTCTGCCCCTTGCTAGTTTTTGATCCTGGGCAAACTCTCTCCTTGTCAGTTTCCTCACCTGCTAAATGGGAATCATAATACCTATCTCAGAGTGTGGTTGCAAGGATTGCACCCAACAGACTCTTAGAATAGCAATTAGTACATAGTAGTCATTCAGTGTGAGATTTTCATTTTTATTTTTTTATTACTTTCTTTTCTGATTGAGAAGGCAATGTATGCTCAACTAATTTGGAAAATGTAGAGTTATGAAGGAGAAAATAAAAATGTACTGAACATCCACTCCTTGGATGACACTGTCAATGTTATAACTTGAAGATTTCATTCCAGTCTTTCTTTTTCCATTAGGCTATCATTTTTAAAGTTATGAACCACGGAGTTCTCTTTAGTTTTATTCACAGGGAGTTCCCCACTTTGTGTTATGAAAAGGAAGCCAGAAGTCTGCCAGTGTGAAAATAACTTTCCCATTAAAACCAAAAGGTTGCAGTTAATAATAGTGAGTTTCAAGTGAAGAGAGAATAGTCCTTCCTAAATTAGTCTAGATTTGCTGCCATCTTGGAGAAAGGAACCGAACCCTGTGGGAGCAGAAGGCACAGGGAAGATTCGGGATGTGAGTTTGGGGCTTCTAAAGATGCTTGGCCAATTGGTGGTCTCGCCTGGGGCTGGTTCTGCAGGGGGAACATCTATTGCTGATTCCAGTCAATAGGGCATTCTCGTCACAGCAGGGTTGTGAGATTTGGCAAAGATCACAAAGCAAGAAATGCAGACAGAAACACTCAAAAATTGTAATTTGGGACAGAAATAAAACCCCAAATTCTGAATTCTCATATTCTGACGTACCTGGTCTATCTGGAACCAAGATC
This sequence comes from Avahi laniger, assembly GCA_963575035.1. NCBI lineage: Eukaryota > Metazoa > Chordata > Mammalia > Primates > Indriidae > Avahi > Avahi laniger. The sequence goes on along the minus strand of CAUYSK010050330.1, from coordinate 2,915 downwards.
AAAAATTTAAATTGGACAGCTACCAGTCAGGACTTATTTCAACAGGCCGTGTAGTGTTGGCATTCAAGGAATTTTATTTTTAATAATCAGTGATAATCTGATAACAGAATAACAGACGGGTTTGTCATTTTTAATTTCTATACCTCCCCTTCCTATTATCACTGCCTAGACATTTTGCGTTAGTTTTTAAAATGTAAATTTATCCACGGCTTTTCATTTGTGCCTATTCTGATGCCTGTCAAGCCAAAATGAAAGAAGCTGTACCAAGGCAAGTCTGAGATCTTCGCCTCAATCAGTAAAATCTTCCGTGGAAGCTTGCACTACTCAAGCAAGACAGATCCGAGCTCTTGATACAGTTAGGAAATGTGACCTACTTTAAAACCCAGCAGTGTGTGTGTGATGAAATGAAAGTGAATTGTTTTGCTGAAATCTGACACTAAAAATAGGGCACCGGATCCTTCCCCTGCTGGAAAAAAAAAAAAGGCATTAAAATGAGTGTGTGTCTGTATGTCTGGGAATATGTCTCCATGGCAACCATTGTCCCACCTCCCCTCCCAACAGCATTACCCCTCTCTACGGAAAGAAGGGCACATGCATGGCTTTCCCAGCACCCCTCCCAATCCCTTACTCCATGAAATCTAATTAAAGAGTGAAATGAATTTTAGTGATGGTTCTAGAGGCTGGGAGGAGTCCAAGGTTGGGGGGAGGGTAAAGAGAGGAGCACTGGGGAGGACCACGAGACCTGCCCTTGCACATTGGAGCAGCAGCACACAATTCTCTTCTTATTTTTAAAAAGAGCCACCGCTCTCACGCTGTGGAGCTGCAAGGGAGTGATAAACCTGCCATGCAATGATGTTATTACTTTAATGGATACAGGACTGGTTGAGCACTTTATTTCCACCAGGGCTTTTTACTTTGCATCTTCTTCCCTTTACACAACAACCAGTTTTCCTCAGACACTCCCGCCCTTTATTAATGAACCTTGTCCCCATTTCTAATGGGGGGGAAAGAAAGCATTATGTGAGATAATAGGTCTGTCCCTGGGGTGAGGGGTACGAGTCTATCACTCTTGTGAACAACCCCACCCCCCCAACCTCAAACATCCTTTTTTAGCGTAGACTAGAAGCCAGGGAAGAATAGGGGCACATGGAGTGGCGAGGAAGACACTCTGGGGAGATCGAAGCTGATTTGGGCAAATGAGCATCAGGGTTTTTTTAGTATCTACGGAAGACCTCCCTTCCTCCTCCCCTGCAGGTGCCTCCCCTATCCTCCCCTTCCCCCATTTTTAGTGTCCAGTCAGCAACGGCCTCCACCTCCCTCCACCCTGGCCATCCCTGCCCTTGGCTGTCTGGGCATCTGCTTCTCATTCCTGCATCCAAAGGCTTCCTCCAGGTTGGCTGTCAGTCTGCCTTTGTGCTGCAGGGGTCCCAGCTGGAGCAGAACTGCCCTCGCATGAGCATCCGGTCAGGTCTGGGCTTGTCCCTCTGACAAGCACGAGGCAGGTGGCAGGAAGCCTGCGGGGGCCTCCTGGGAAAGAGGAGAGAGTTAGTTATGCACATCCTCCAACCATGCAACGTTCGGTGGCAGAGAGGAGGGATAGCAGGAAGAGCAACTCGATCTTTGTCTCCCAGTCTTGTCTTCCGTCCTGGCTGGCTGAGTGTGGTGAGCTGCACCCCTGGGGAAAGTCAGAGATGTGCTTTCACCGCGGACAGGGTGGCAGGGCTCAGAGTGGACTGGCACAGGCGGCCAGTGTGTGCCTCTCGGAGATCATGCCAGCTGTAGCATCTGCAGTAGCCGCCACCTCAACTGCCAGCCCTGCGGCTTCAGCAGCAGGCATCTCCGTGTCCTCGGAAGGGAGAACCAGCCTCTCCACCTGGGCAGTGGGCCTCGGGATGGCCGGCAGGACTTCCCTGTTCACCAGCCAGCTGAGGCAGCAAGGACTCCTTGCTCGCCAGACACCCTGAAGCCATCCAGAAAAAGTCAGAGCTGACCGACAAGAATGGGTCACTGTCAAGCCAGAGAAATTCCTATGACTTTAATTTTTTGCCCAGACTAATGTGGCTTAGGGCACTGGGCTTATCCACAATATAATCAAGAGAACCAATATTTACTGAGTGTTCACTCTGGGCCAGGAATTTTTCTAAGCACTATACATATATTAACTCATCTAGGCTTATAAGAGCCTATGAAACAGATATCATTCTCCTCTCCATTTATCGGGTGAAGTAAGAATATTCTCAAGGCTACATAGCTAGAATGGGGCAAAGTTGGGTCTCAACTCAGACAGATTGAACCTGGAGCCCACACGCTGGCCGCTCAGAGTGGGATATGCCCAGTCACCGGACAGCAACAAATCTCTAGTCCTCATTAGATTGTCTTCATTGTTTTCAACGTGCTTAGAAATCTTTTGAACATCAAAAAATTCATTATATAATCATTATGCAAACGACATCATTAAAAGCATGTTTAAATGAGAAGAAGTCACTGCAAAACTCATCACTCCAAAGCAACTGGTTTTATATATGCATGTTTTTTCGATCCATGCACTCACATATTTCACATAGTGAAATATAATTGTGTATTCTGGTTTTATAACATTATAAGTATATTTTTATAAGGTTGTTTTCTTACCTATTTTTTTTTTTTTTTGAGACAGAGTCTCATTTTGTTGCCTGAGCTAGAGTGAGTGCCGTGACATCAGCCTAGCTCACAGCAATCTCAAACTCCTGGGCTCAAGCAATCCTTCTACCTCAGCCTCCCGAGTAGCTGGGACTACAGGCATGCGCCACCATGTCTGGCTAATTTTTTCTATGTATTTTTAGTTGTCCAAATCATTTCTTTCTATTTTTTAGTAGAGATGGGGTCTCGCTCTGGTTCAGGCTGGTCTCAAACTCCTGACCTTGAGCGATCCACCC